>CM050167.1:400920525-400923025 GCA_027410445.1 Discoglossus pictus
CTGACATGGACTTTATTTTATTAAAAAGTGCTTATAAGCCCTGTTTTTACTGCACACAACATTACAAACAGTCTCTGAATGGGCCTGCCCTTTGCAGCATATGCAGACACCGGCTCTTTAGGGCTCGATGTGCAGTAAATAGGGACATTATATACCTAGTAACATGACAGACACGCGTGTGGGACACAGCCGGTGACACGGACATGTGGACAATCTGGAATATTACTAATTGCCGGACACTAACTGGTTCCATGTGTGACCCGGTCACTCAATGCACAGGGCATGCTGGGAGCAGGGACTGGATCCCCCATAATGCCTCATGATTACATTGGCCAGGCAGACTGTACTGAGAGTGAGAGGTTAACCCTTTGTGACCCATGGAAGTCCCATCAAACACAGCACAAAGTGTTTCAGGTTTGGCCGAGGTCCAGTGGAAGCAGAGGGTCTCCTGTTAGGTGACCTTTGTCTGGGGTCTGGCACTGACCTCTAAACTGACCTTCCAGCTGGAAATGAACACATTGTGCTGCACTATATAGTGATGCTGAGTATCTGTGACATCTCACAGCTCATTTATTTGAGGTATAATATTATATTTGATCCAGACAAAGAAATTCAAATAAACATATATACCCCCTACAGATGGGCCCAGGCCAGAGACCACCCTCCTCACCCACTAGGCCCATGCGTAGGTGAGAATGAGACCCCCTACAGATGGGCCCAGGCCAGAGACCACCCTCCTCACCCACTTGGCCCATCCATAGGTGAGAATGAGACCCCCTGCAGATGGGCCCAGACCAGAGACCACACTCCTGACCCACTAGGCCCATGCGTAGGTGAGAATGAGACCCCCTGCAGATGGGCCCAGGCCAGAGACCACCCTCCTCACCCACTAGGCCCATGCGTAGGTGAGAATGAGACCCCCTGCAGATGGGCCCAGACCAGAGACCACCCTCCTCACCCACTAGGCCCATGCATAGGTGAGAATGAGACCCCCTGCAGATGGGCCCAGGCCAGAGACCACCCTCCTCACCCACTAGGCCCATGCGTAGGTGAGAATGAGACCCCCTGCAGATGGGCCCAGACCACAGACCACCCTCCTGACCCACTAGGCCCATGCGTAGGTGAGAATGAGACCCGCTGCAGATGGGCCCAGGCCAGAGACTACCCTTCTGACCCACTAGGCCCATGCATAGGTGAGAATGAGACCCCCTGCAGATGGGCCCAGACCAGAGACCACCCTCCTCACCCACTAGGCCCATGCGTAGGTGAGAATGAGACCCCCTGCAGATGGGCCCTGGCCAGAGACCACCCTCCTCACCCACTAGGCCCATGCGTAGGTGAGAATGAGAACCCCTGCAGATGGGCCCAGACCAAAGACCACCCTCCTGACCAACTAGGCCGATGCGTAGGTGAGAATGAGACCCCCTGCAGATGGGCCCAGGCCAGAGACCACCCTCCTCACCCACTAGGCCCATGCGTAGGTGAGAATGAGACCCGCTGCAGATGGGCCCAGGCCAGAGACCACCCTCCTGACCCACTAGGCCCATGCGTAGGTGAGAATGAGACCCCCTGCAGATGGGCCCAGGCCAGAGACCACCCTCCTGACCCACTAGGCCCATGCGTAGGTGAGAATGAGACCCCCTGCAGATGGGCCCAGACCAGAAAACACCCTCCTCACCTACTAGGCCCATGCATAGGTGAGAATGAGACCCCTTGCAGATGGGCCCAGGCCAGAGACCACCCTCCTCACCCACTAGGCCCATGCGTAGGTGAGAATGAGACCCCCTGCAGATGGGCCCAGACCAGAGACCACCCTCCTCACCCACTAGGCCCATGCGTAGGTGAGAATGAGACCCCCTGCAGATGGGCCCAGACCAGAGACCACCCTCCTGACCCACTAGGCCCATGCGTAGGTGAGAATGAGACCCCCTGCAGATGGGCCCAGACCAGAGACCACCCTCCTCACCCACTAGGCCCATGCGTAGGTGAGAATGAGACCCCCTGCAGATGGGCCCAGACCAGAGACCACCCTCCTCACCCACTAGGCCCATGCATAGGTGAGAATGAGACCCCCTGCAGATGGGCCCAGACCAGAGACCACCCTCCTCACCCACTAGGCCCATGCGTAGGTGAGAATGAGACCCCCTGCAGATGGGCCCAGACCAGAGACCACCCTCCTCACCCACTAGGCCCATGCGTAGGTGAGAATGAGACCCCCTGCAGATGGGCCCAGACCAGAGACCACCCTCCTGACCCACTAGGCCCATGCATAGGTGAGAATGAGACCCCCTGCAGATGGGCCCAGACCAGAGACCACCCTCCTGACCCGCTAGGCCCATGCGTAGGTGAGAATGAGACCCCCTGCAGATGTGCCCAGACCAGAGACCACCCTCCTCACCCACTAGGCCCATGCGTAGGTGAGAATGAGACCCCCTGCAGATGTGCCCAGACCAGAGACCACCCTCGTGAACCACTAGGCCCATGCGTAGGTGAGAATGAG
>CM050167.1:400928025-400993296 GCA_027410445.1 Discoglossus pictus
CGCAGATTACATGAGACCGCGCGCAGATTACATGAGACCCCGCGCAGATTACATGAGACCGCGCGCAGATTACATGAGACCCCGCGCAGATTACATGAGACCCCGCGCAGATTACATGAGACCCCACGCAGATTACATGAGACCCCGTGCAGATTACATGAGACCCCGCGCAGATTACATGAGACCCCACGCAGATTATATGAGACCCCGCGCAGATTACATGAGACCCCGCGCAGATTACATGAGACCCCGCGCAGATTACATGAGACCGCGCGCAGATTACATGAGACCCCGCACAGATTACATGAGACCCCGTGCAGATTACATGAGACCCCGCGCAGATTACATGAGACCCCACGCAGATTATATGAGACCCCGCGCAGATTACATGAGACCCCGCGCAGATTACATGAGACCCCGCGCAGATTACATGAGACCGCGCGCAGATTACATGAGACCCCGCACAGATTACATGAGACCCCGTGCAGATTACATGAGACCCCGCGCAGATTACATGAGACCCCACGCAGATTATATGAGACCCCGCGCAGATTACATGAGACCCCGCGCAGATTACATGAGACCCCGCGCAGATTACATGAGACCCCGCGCAGATTACATGATAAACAAACCAAGACCGAGATACATTACAAACGTTATATTACTCCTGAGATTTGTATTATAATAGAAATTAAACACTAATAATAACCTTGTATAAAGTCATCACTTTATTTGGGTCTAAATGTGTCTAATTATTTTATTATTATTATTATTTATTTTATTGTTATTAACTGAACAAATTATTTGCATTACTGTATAATGAGGGGGAGATACCAATGATGTCATGGATGCCTCTGATGTCATGGATACCTCTGATGTCATGGATGCCTCTGATGTCATGATACCCCTGATGTCATGGATACCTCTGATGTCATGGATGCCTCTGATGTCATGGATGCCTCTGATGTCATGGATGCCTCCCGCCTCGATTATTATAATGCCGATATCTGCAACGGGGACTTTAGTGATACTAGGCCTAAGTGACTCTGACTTTAAGGGAGATCAGGAGGGGTTTACATTGGGATTTTGAGCACTTTGGGGACGTGCCAGGACCCATTTAACCCTTTCTTGTGTTTAGGACATGTTTCTTTAAGAAAGCAACAGAGATATGAGTCAGAGAGACAGCCCCCCTTGATAGGGCTGAGACCCCAATAATACTCTGAAGCACCAACCTCATTTATCTGTCTCATCCAACACACTAGGACAGAATAATAGAGGTCAGATAAGTGGAATCCATTGGTAGGGACTTCATTAAGGGTTAATTAAGCGTATTTGTTACGTGGATATAATGGTGGAGCTTCTGTGAATCAGGCAAATCACACACTGTAGTTTCTGAGTATTAATAGGTAATCAGGAGGTGTTAGGTTACTGAGCGCAGGACCAGTTGTTGGCAGGGTCTCTCCTTCCGCCCTGGGGCACAGCTGTCACCCGCCCCAGTGACACAGCAAATAGCAACTGGGGTCCAGGAAGGCCAGGCTGGGAGAGTGAGGAGGGGGTGCAGAACAATGGGGTCTCGGGGCAGGGTCTAGGCAGGTGATGTTCATGGGGCATGCCATCTCAAGGCAGGTGGTACTGATGGGTTGGTGGGTACAGTTTGTGTTGGCTCAGTGCAGGTGGTACTGATGGGTTGGTAGGTGCAGGGCGCACTGGCTCAGGGCAGGTGGTACTGATGGGTTGGTAGGTGCAGGGCGCACTGGCTCAGGGCAGGTGGTACTGATGGGTTGGTGGGTGCAGTTTGTGTTGGCTCAGGGCAGGTGGTACTGATGGGTTGGTGGGTGCAGTTTGTGCTGGCTAAGGTCAGGTGGTATTGATGGGTTGGTGGGTGCAGTTTGTGTTGGCTCAGGGCAGGTGGTACTGATGGGTTGGTGGGTGCAGATTGTTCTGGCTCAGGGCAGGTGGTACTAATGGGTTGGTGGGTGCAGATTGTTCTGGCTCAGGGCAGGTGGTATTGATGGGTTGGTGGGTGCAGTTTCTGCTGGCTCAGGGCAGGTGGTATTGATGGGTTGGTGGGGGCAGGGTGTGTTGGCTCAAGGCAGGTGGTACTGATGAGTTGGTGGGTGCAGATTGTTCTGGCTCAGGGCAGGTGGTATTGATGGGTTGGTGGGTGCAATTTGTGCTGGCTCAAGGCAGGTGGTACTGATGAGTTGGTGGGTGCAGATTGTTCTGGCTAAGGTCAGGTGGTATTGATGGGTTGGTGGGTGCAGTTTGTGTTGGCTCAGGGCAGGTGGTATTGATGGGTTGGTGGGTGCAGTTTGTGCTGGCTCAGGGCAGGTGGTACTGATGGGTTGGTGGGTGCAGATTGTTCTGGCTCAGGGCAGGTGGTACTGATGGGTTGGTGGGTGCAGATTGTTCTGGCTCAGGGCAGGTGGTATTGATGGGTTGGTGGGTGCAGTTTGTGTTGGCTCAAGGCAGGTGGTACTGATGAGTTGGTGGGTGCAGATTGTTCTGGCTCAGGGCAGGTGGTATTGATGGGTTGGTGGGTGCAATTTGTGTTGGCTCAGGGCAGGTGGTACTGATGGGTTGGTGGGTGCAGATTGTTCTGGCTCAGGGCAGGTGGTACTGATGGGTTGGTGGGTGCAGATTGTTCTGGCTCAGGGCAGGTGGTATTGATGGGTTGGTGGGTGCAGTTTCTGCTGGCTCAGGGCAGGTGGTACTGATGAGTTGGTGGGTGCAGATTGTTCTGGCTCAGGGAAGGTGGTATTGATGGGTTGGTGGTTGCAGTTTCTGCTGGCTCAGGGTAGGTGGTAGTGATGGGTTGGTGGGTGCAGTTTGTGTTGGCTCAAGGCAGGTGGTACTGATGAGTTGGTGGGTGCAGTTTGTGCTGGCTCAGGGCAGGTGGTATTGATGGGTTGGTGGGTGCAGATTGTTCTGGCTCAGGGCAGGTGGTATTGATGGGTTGGTGGGTGCAGTTTGTGCTGGCTCAGGGTAGATGGTATTGATGAGTTGGTGGGTGCAGTTTGTGCTGGCTCAAGGCAGGTGGTATTAATGGGTTAGTGGGTGCAGTTTGTGCTGGCCCAGGGCAGATGGTATTGATGGGTTGGTGGGTGCAGTTTGTGCTGGCTCAGGGCAGGTGGTATTGATGGGTTGGTGGGTGCAGTTTGTGTTGGCTCAAGGCAGGTGGTACTGATGAGTTGGTGGGTGCAGTTTGTGTTGGCTCAGGGCAGGTGGTATTGATAGGTTGGTGGGGGCAGTTTGTGCTGGCTCAGGGTAGGTGGTATTGATGGGTTGGTGGGTGCAGTTTGTGTTGGCTCAGGGCAGGTGGTATTAATGGGTTAGTGGGGGCAGTTTGTGTTGGCTCAGGGCAGGTGGTATTGATAGGTTGGTGGGGGCAGTTTGTTTTGGCTCAGGGCAGGTGGTATTGATGGGTTGGTGGGTGCAGATTGTTCTGGCTCAGGGCAGGTGGTATTGATGGGTAGGTGGGGGCAGTTTCTGCTGGCTCAGGGCAGGTGGTATTGATAGGTTTGTGGGGTCAGTTTGTGCTGGCTCAGGGTAGGTGGTATTGATGGGTTGGTGGGTGCAGTTTGTGTTGGCTCAGGGCAGGTGGTATTGATGGGTTGGTGGGTGCAGTTTGTGTTGGCTCAGGGCAGGTGGTATTAATGGGTTGGTGGGGGCAGTTTGTGTTGGCTCAGGGCAGGTGGTATTTATGGATTGGTGGGTGCAGATTGTTCTGGCTCAGGGCAGGTGGTATTGATGGGTTGGTGGGTGCAGTTTGTGCTGGCTCAGGGCAGGTGGTATTGATGGGTTGGTGGGTGCAGTTTCTGCTGCACCCACCAACCCATCAGTACCACCTGCCCTGAGCCAACACAAACTGCACCCACCAACCCATCAGTACCACTTGCCCTAAGCCAGCACAAACTGCACCCAAACTGGTACTGATGGGTTGGTGGGTGCAGTTTGTGTTGGCTCAGGGCAGGTGGTACTGATGGGTTGGTGGGTGCAGTTTGTGTTGGCTCAGGGCAGGTGGTACTGATGGGTTGGTGGGTGCAGTTTGTGTTGGCTCAGGGCAGTTGGTACTGATGGGTTGGTGGTTGCAGTTTGTGCTGGCTCAGGGCAGGTGGTACTGATGGGTTGGTGGGTGCAGTTTGTCTTGGGTCAGGGCAGGTGGTATTAATGGGTTGGTGGGTGCAGTGTGTGTTGGCTCATGGCAGGTGGTATTGATGGGTTGGTGGCGCAGTTTGTGCTGGCTCATGGCAGGTGGTATTGATGGGTTGGTGGCGCAGTTTGTGCTGGCTCAGGGCAGGTGGTATTGATGGTTGGTGGGTGCAGGGTGTGCTGGCTCAGGGCAGGTGGTATTGATAGGTTGGTGGGGGCAGTTTGTTCTGGCTCAGGGCAGGTGGTATTGATGGGTTGGTGGGTGCAGATTGTTCTGGCTCAGGGCAGGTGGTATTGATGGGTAGGTGGGGGCAGTTTCTGCTGGCTCAGGGCAGGTGGTATTGATAGGTTGGTGGGGTCAGTTTGTGCTGGCTCAGGGTAGGTGGTATTGATGGGTTGGTGGGTGCAGTTTGTGTTGGCTCAGGGCAGGTGGTATTGATGGGTTGGTGGGTGCAGTTTGTGTTGGCTCAGGGCAGGTGGTATTAATGGGTTGGTGGGGGCAATTTGTGTTGGCTCAGGGCAGGTGGTACTGATGGGTTGGTGGGTGCAGATTGTTCTGGCTCAGGGCAGGTGGTACTGATGGGTTGGTGGGTGCAGATTGTTCTGGCTCAGGGCAGGTGGTATTGATGGGTTGGTGGGTGCAGTTTCTGCTGGCTCAGGGCAGGTGGTATTGATGGGTTGGTGGGTGCAGTTTGTGTTGGCTCAAGGCAGGTGGTACTGATGAGTTGGTGGGTGCAGATTGTTCTGGCTCAGGGAAGGTGGTATTGATGGGTTGGTGGTTGCAGTTTCTGCTGGCTCAGGGTAGGTGGTAGTGATGGGTTGGTGGGTGCAGTTTGTGTTGGCTCAAGGCAGGTGGTACTGATGAGTTGGTGGGTGCAGTTTGTGCTGGCTCAGGGCAGGTGGTATTGATGGGTAGGTGGGTGCAGTTTCTGCTGGCTCAGGGTAGGTGGTACTGATGGGTTGTTGGGTGCAGTTTGTGCTGTCTCAGGGCAGGTGGTATTGATGGGTTGGTGGGTGCAGTTTGTGTTGGCTCAGGGCAGGTGGTATAAATGGGTTGGTGGGGGCAGTTTGTGTTGGCTCAGGGCAGGTGGTATTGATGGATTGGTGGGTGCAGATTGTTCTGGCTCAGGGCAGGTGGTATTGATGGGTTGGTGGGTGCAGTTTGTGCTGGCTCAGGGCAGGTGGTATTGATGGGTTGGTGGGTGCAGTTTGTGTTGGCTCAGGGCAGGTGGTATTAATGGGTTGGTGGGGGCAGTTTGTGTTGGCTCAGGGCAGGTGGTATTGATAGGTTGGTGGGGGCAGTTTGTGCTGGCTCAGGGTAGGTGGTATTGATGGGTTGGTGGGTGCAGATTGTTCTGGCTCAGGGCAGGTGGTATTGATGGGTAGGTGGGTGCAGTTTCTGCTGGCTCAGGGTAGGTGGTACTGATGGGTTGTTGGGTGCAGTTTGTGCTGTCTCAGGGAAGGTGTTATTGATGGGTTGTTGGGTGCAGTTTGTGCTGTCTCAGGGCAGGTGTTATTGATGGGTTGGTGGGTGCAGTTTGTGCTGTCTCAGGGCAGGTGTTATTGATGGGTTGTTGGGTGCAGTTTGTGCTGTCTCAGGGCAGGTGTTATTAATGGGTTAGTGGGTGCAGTTTGTGCTGGCCCAGGGCAGGTGGTATTGATGGGTTGGTGGGTGCAGTTTGTGCTGGCTCAGGGTAGGTGGTATTGATGGGTTGGTGGGTGCAGTTTGTGTTGGCTCAAGGCAGGTGGTACTGATGAGTTGGTGGGTGCAGTTTGTGTTGGCTCAGGGCAGGTGGTATTGATAGGTTGGTGGGGGCAGTTTGTGCTGGCTCAGGGTAGGTGGTATTGATGGGTTGGTGGGTGCAGTTTGTGTTGGCTCATGGCAGGTGGTATTAATGGGTTAGTGGGGGCAGTTTGTGTTGGCTCAGGGCAGGTGGTATTGATAGGTTGGTGGGGGCAGTTTGTTCTGGCTCAGGGCAGGTGGTATTGATGGGTTGGTGGGTGCAGATTGTTCTGGCTCAGGGCAGGTGGTATTGATGGGTTGGTGGGTGCAGTTTGTGCTGGCCCAGGGCAGGTGGTATTGATGGGTTGGTGGGTGCAGTTTGCGCTGGCTCAGGGTAGGTGGTATTGATGGGTTGGTGGGTGCAGTTTGTGTTGGCTCAAGACAGGTGGTACTGATGAGTTGGTGGGTGCAGTTTGTGTTGGCTCAGGGCAGGTGGTATTGATAGGGTTGGTGGGGGCAGTTTGTGCTGGCTCAGGGTAGGTGGTATTGATGGGTTGGTGGGTGCAGTTTGTGTTGGCTCAGGGCAGGTGGTATTAATGGGTTGGTGGGGGCAGTTTGTGTTGGCTCAGGGCAGGTGGTATTGATAGGTTGGTGGGGGCAGTTTGTGCTGGCTCAGGGTAGGTGGTATTGATGGGTTGGTGGGTGCAGATTGTTCTGGCTCAGGGCAGGTGGTATTGATGGGTAGGTGGGTGTAGTTTCTGCTGGCTCAGGGCAGGTGGTATTGATAGGTTGGTGGGGGCAGTTTGTTCTGGCTCAGGGCAGGTGGTATTGATGGGTTGGTGGGTGCAGATTGTTCTGGCTCAGGGCAGGTGGTATTGATGGGTAGGTGGGGGAAGTTTCTGCTGGCTCAGGGCAGGTGGTATTGATAGGTTGGTGGGGTCAGTTTGTGCTGGCTCAGGGTAGGTGGTATTGATGGGTTGGTGGGTGCAGTTTGTGTTGGCTCAGGGCAGGTGGTATTGATGGGTTGGTGGGTGCAGTTTGTGTTGGCTCAGGGCAGGTGGTATTAATGGGTTGGTGGGGGCAGTTTGTGTTGGCTCAGGGCAGGTGGTATTGATGGATTGGTGGGTGCAGATTGTTCTGGCTCAGGGCAGGTGGTATTGATGGGTTGGTGGGTGCAGTTTCTGCTGGCTCAGGGCAGGTGGTATTGATGGGTTTGTGGGTGAAGTTTGTTTTGGCTCAGGGCAGGTGGCACTGATGGGTTGGTGGGTGCAGTTTGTGTTGGCTCATGGCAGGTGGTATTAATGGGTTAGTGGGGGCAGTTTGTGTTGGCTCAGGGCAGGTGGTATTGATAGGTTGGTGGGGGCAGTTTGTTCTGGCTCAGGGCAGGTGGTATTGATGGGTTGGTGGGTGCAGATTGTTCTGGCTCAGGGCAGGTGGTATTGATGGGTTGGTGGGTGCAGTTTGTGCTGGCCCAGGGCAGGTGGTATTGATGGGTTGGTGGGTGCAGTTTGCGCTGGCTCAGGGTAGGTGGTATTGATGAGTTGGTGGGTGCAGTTTGTGTTGGCTCAGGGCAGGTGGTATTGATAGGGTTGGTGGGGGCAGTTTGTGCTGGCTCAGGGTAGGTGGTATTGATGGGTTGGTGGGTGCAGTTTGTGTTGGCTCAGGGCAGGTGGTATTAATGGGTTGGTGGGGGCAGTTTGTGTTGGCTCAGGGCAGGTGGTATTGATAGGTTGGTGGGGGCAGTTTGTGCTGGCTCAGGGTAGGTGGTATTGATGGGTTGGTGGGTGCAGATTGTTCTGGCTCAGGGCAGGTGGTATTGATGGGTTGGTGGGTGTAGTTTCTGCTGGCTCAGGGCAGGTGGTATTGATAGGTTGGTGGGGGCAGTTTGTTCTGGCTCAGGGCAGGTGGTATTGATGGGTTGGTGGGTGCAGATTGTTCTGGCTCAGGGCAGGTGGTATTGATGGGTAGGTGGGGGAAGTTTCTGCTGGCTCAGGGCAGGTGGTATTGATAGGTTGGTGGGGTCAGTTTGTGCTGGCTCAGGGTAGGTGGTATTGATGGGTTGGTGGGTGCAGTTTGTGTTGGCTCAGGGCAGGTGGTATTGATGGGTTGGTGGGTGCAGTTTGTGTTGGCTCAGGGCAGGTGGTATTAATGGGTTGGTGGGGGCAGTTTGTGTTGGCTCAGGGCAGGTGGTATTGATGGATTGGTGGGTGCAGATTGTTCTGGCTCAGGGCAGGTGGTATTGATGGGTTGGTGGGTGCAGTTTCTGCTGGCTCAGGGCAGGTGGTATTGATGGGTTTGTGGGTGAAGTTTGTTTTGGCTCAGGGCAGGTGGCACTGATGGGTTGGTGGGTGCAGTTTTGTGCTGGCTCAGGGCAGGTGGTATTGATGGGTAGGTGGGGGCAGTTTCTGCTTGCTCAGGGCAGGTGGTATTGATAGGTTGGTGGGGTCAGTTTGTGCTGGCTTAGGGTAGGTGGTATTGATGGGTTGGTGGGGGCAGTTTGTGCTGGCTCAGGGTAGGTGGTATTAATGGGTTGGTGGGGGCAGTTTGTGTTGGCTCAGGGCAGGTGGTATTGATAGGTTGGTGGGGGCAGTTTGTGCTGGCTTAGGGTAGGTGGTATTGATGGGTTGGTGGGTGCAGTTTGTGTTGGCTCAGGGCAGGTGGTATTGATGGGTTGGTGGGTGCAGTTTGTGTTGGCTCAGGGCAGGTGGTATTAATGGGTTGGTGGGGGCAGTTTGTGTTGGCTCAGGGCAGGTGGTATTGATGGATTGGTGGGTGCAGATTGTTCTGGCTCAGGGCAGGTGGTATTGATGGGTTGGTGGGTGTAGTTTCTGCTGGCTCAGGGCAGGTGGTATTGATGGGTTTGTGGGTGAAGTTTGTTTTGGCTCATGGCAGGTGGCACTGATGGGTTGGTGGGTGCAGTTTTGTGCTTGCTCAGGGCAGGTGGTATTAATGGGTTGGTGGGGGCAGTTTGTGTTGGCTCAGGGCAGGTGGTATTGATGGATTGGTGGGGTCAGTTTGTGCTGGCTTAGGGTAGGTGGTATTGATGGGTTGGTGGGTGCAGTTTGTGTTGGCTCAGGGCAGGTGGTATTGATGGGTTGGTGGGTGCAGTTTGTGTTGGCTCAGGGCAGGTGGTATTAATGGGTTGGTGGGGGCAGTTTGTGTTGGCTCAGGGCAGGTGGTATTGATGGATTGGTGGGTGCAGATTGTTCTGGCTCAGGGCAGGTGGTATTGATGGGTTGGTGGGTGTAGTTTCTGCTGGCTCAGGGCAGGTGGTATTGATGGGTTTGTGGGTGAAGTTTGTTTTGGCTCAGGGCAGGTGGCACTGATGGGTTGGTGGGTGCAGTTTTGTGCTTGCTCAGGGCAGGTGGTATTAATGGGTTGGTGGGGGCAGTTTGTGTTGGCTCAGGGCAGGTGGTATTGATGGATTGGTGGGTGCAGATTGTTCTGGCTCAGGGCAGGTGGTATTGATGGGTTGGTGGGTGCAGTTTGTGCTGGCTCAGGGCAGGTGGTATTGATGGGTTGGTGGGTGCAGTTTGTGTTGGCTCAGGGCAGGTGGTATAAATGGGTTGGTGGGGGCAGTTTGTGTTGGCTCAGGGCAGGTGGTATTGATGGATTGGTGGGTGCAGATTGTTCTGGCTCAGGGCAGGTGGTATTGATGGGTTGGTGGGTGCAGTTTGTGCTGGCTCAGGGCAGGTGGTATTGATGGGTTGGTGGGTGCAGTTTGTGTTGGCTCAGGGCAGGTGGTATTAATGGGTTGGTGGGGGCAGTTTGTGTTGGCTCAGGGCAGGTGGTATTGATAGGTTGGTGGGGGCAGTTTGTGCTGGCTCAGGGTAGGTGGTATTGATGGGTTGGTGGGTGCAGATTGTTCTGGCTCAGGGCAGGTGGTATTGATGGGTAGGTGGGTGTAGTTTCTGCTGGCTCAGGGCAGGTGGTATTGATAGGTTGGTGGGGGCAGTTTGTTCTGGCTCAGGGCAGGTGGTATTGATGGGTTGGTGGGTGCAGATTGTTCTGGCTCAGGGCAGGTGGTATTGATGGGTAGGTGGGGGCAGTTTCTGCTGGCTCAGGGCAGGTGGTATTGATAGGTTGGTGGGGTCAGTTTGTGCTGGCTCAGGGTAGGTGGTATTGATGGGTTGGTGGGTGCAGTTTGTGTTGGCTCAGGGCAGGTGGTATTGATGGGTTGGTGGGTGCAGTTTGTATTGGCTCAGGGCAGGTGGTATTAATGGGTTGGTGGGGGCAGTTTGTGTTGGCTCAGAGCAGGTGGTGTTGATGGATTGGTGGGTGCAGATTGTTCTGGCTCAGGGCAGGTGGTATTGATGGGTTGGTGGGTGCAGTTTCTGCTGGCTCAGGGCAGGTGGTATTGATGGGTTTGTGGGTGAAGTTTGTTTTGGCTCAGGGCAGGTGGCACTGATGGGTTGGTGGGTGCAGTTTTGTGCTGGCTCAGGGCAGGTGGTATTAATGGGTTGGTGGGGGCAGTTTGTGTTGGCTCAGGGCAGGTGGTATTGATGGATTGGTGGGTGCAGATTGTTCTGGCTCAGGGCAGGTGGTATTGATGGGTTGGTGGGTGCAGTTTGTGCTGGCTCAGGGCAGGTGGTATTGATTGATTGGTGGGTGCAGTTTGTGTTGGCTCAGGGCAGGTGGTATTAATGGGTTGGTGGGGGCAGTTTGTGTTGGCTCAGGGCAGGTGGTATTGATGGATTGGTGGGTGCAGATTGTTCTGGCTCAGGGCAGATGGTATTGATGGGTTGGTGGGTGCAGTTTGTGCTGGCTCAGGGCAGGTAGTATTGATGGGTTGGTGGGTGCAGTTTGTGTGGGCTCAGGGCAGGTGGTATTGATGGGTTGGTGGCGCAGTTTGTGCTGGCTCAGGGCAGGTGGTATTGATGGGTTGGTGGGGGCAGTTTGTGTTAGCTCAGAGCAGGTGGTATTGATGGGTTGGTGGGGGCAGTTTGTGCTGTCTCAGGGAAGGTGGTATTGATGGGTTGGTGGGGGGTAGTTTATGCTGGCCCAGGGCAGGTGCTATTGATGGGTTGGGGGGTGGGGGCAGGGTGTGTTGGCCCAGGGTAGGTGGTATTGATGGGTGCAGGTGGTATTGGGGGGGGGGGGCAGGATGTGCTGGCTCAGGGCAGGTGGTATTGATGGGTTGGTGGGGGCAGGGTGTGTTGGCTCATGGCAAGTGGTATTGATGGGTTGGTGGGGGTAGTTTGTACTGGCCCAGGGCATGTGCTATTAATGGGTTGGTGGGGGCAGTTTGTGTTGGCTCAGAGAAGGTGGTATTGATGGGTTGGTGGGGGCAGTTTGTGTTTGCTCAGGGCAGGTGGTATTGATGGGTTGGTGGGGGCAGGGTGTGTTGGCTCAGGGCAGGTGGTATTGATGGGTTGGTGGGGGCAGTTTGTGTTGGCCCAGGGCAGGTGGTATTGATGGGTTGGTGGGGGCAGGGTGTGTTGGCTCAGGGCAGGTGGTATTGATGGGTTGGTGGGAGTAGTTTGTGCTGGCCCAGGGCATGTGCTATTGATGGGTTGCTGGGGGCAGTTTGTGTTGGCTCAGAGCAGGTGGTATTGATGGGTTGGTGGGTGTAGTTTCTGCTGGCTCAGGGCAGGTGGTATTGATAGGTTGGTGGGGGCAGTTTGTTCTGGCTCAGGGCAGGTGGTATTGATGAGTTGGTGGGTGCAGATTGTTCTGGCTCAGGGCAGGTGGTATTGATGGGTAGGTGGGGGCAGTTTCTGCTGGCTCAGGGCAGGTGGTATTGATAGGTTGGTGGGGTCAGTTTGTGCTGGCTCAGGGTAGGTGGTATTGATGGGTTGGTGGGTGCAGTTTGTGTTGGCTCAGGGCAGGTGGTATTGATGGGTTGGTGGGTGCAGTTTGTGTTGGCTCAGGGCAGGTGGTATTAATGGGTTGGTGGGGGCAGTTTGTGTTGGCTCAGGGCAGGTGGTATTGATGGATTGGTGGGTGCAGATTGTTCTGGCTCAGGGCAGGTGGTATTGATGGGTTGGTGGGTGCAGTTTCTGCTGGCTCAGGGCAGGTGGTATTGATGGGTTTGTGGGTGAAGTTTGTTTTGGCTCAGGGCAGGTGGCACTGATGGGTTGGTGGGTGCAGTTTTGTGCTGGCTCAGGGCAGGTGGTATTAATGGGTTGGTGGGGGCAGTTTGTGTTGGCTCAGGGCAGGTGGTATTGATGGATTGGTGGGTGCAGATTGTTCTGGCTCAGGGCAGGTGGTATTGATGGGTTGGTGGGTGCAGTTTGTGCTGGCTCAGGGCAGGTGGTATTGATGGGTTGGTGGGTGCAGTTTGTGTTGGCTCAGGGCAGGTGGTATTAATGGGTTGGTGGGGGCAGTTTGTGTTGGCTCAGGGCAGGTGGTATTGATGGATTGGTGGGTGCAGATTGTTCTGGCTCAGGGCAGGTGGTATTGATGGGTTGGTGGGTGCAGTTTGTGCTGGCTCAGGGCAGGTGGTATTGATGGGTTGGTGGGTGCAGTTTGTGTGGGCTCAGGGCAGGTGGTATTGATGGGTTGGTGGCGCAGTTTGTGCTGGCTCAGGGCAGGTGGTATTGATGGGTTGGTGGGGGCAGTTTGTGTTAGCTCAGAGCAGGTGGTATTGATGGGTTGGTGGGGGCAGTTTGTGCTGTCTCAGGGAAGGTGGTATTGATGGGTTGGTGGGGGTAGTTTGTGCTGGCCCAGGGCAGGTGCTATTGATGGGTTGGGGGGTGGGGGCAGGGGGTGTTGGCCCAGGGTAGGTGGTATTGATGGGTACAGGTGGTATTGGGGGGGGGGCAGGATGTGCTGGCTCAGGGCAGGTGGTATTGATGGGTTGGTGGGGGCAGGGTGTGTTGGCTCATGGCAGGTGGTATTGATGGGTTGGTGGGGGTAGTTTGTACTGGCCCAGGGCATGTGCTATTAATGGGTTGATGGGGGCAGTTTGTGTTGGCTCAGAGCAGGTGGTATTGATGGGTTGGTGGGGGCAGTTTGTGTTTGCTCAGGGCAGGTGGTATTGATGGGTTGGTGGGGGCAGGGTGTGTTGGCTCAGGGCAGGTGGTATTGATGGGTTGGTGGGGGCAGTTTGTGCTTGCCCAGGGCAGGTGGTATTGATGGGTTGGTGGGGGCAGGGTGTGTTGGCTCAGGGCAGGTGGTATTGATGGGTTGGTGGGAGTAGTTTGTGCTGGCCCAGGGCATGTGCTATTGATGGGTTGGTGGGGGCAGTTTGTGTTGGCTCAGAGCAGGTGGTATTGAGGGTTGGTTGGGGCAGTTTGTGCTGGCTCAGTGCAGGTGGTATTGATGGGTTTGGGAGGGCAGGGTGTGTTGATGGGTTGGTTGGGGCAGTTTGTGTTCGCTCAGGGCAGGTAGTATTTATGGGTTTGGGGGGGCAGGGTGTGTTGATGGGTTGGTGGGTGCAGTTTGTGCTGGCCCAGGGCAGGTGGTATTGATGGTTGGTGGGTGCAGGGTGTGCTGGCTCAGGGCAGGTGGTATTGGTGGGTGCAGTTTGTGCTGGCTCAGTGCAGGTGGTATTGATGGGTTTGGGGGGGGCAGGGTGTGTTGGCTCAGAGCAGGTGGTATTGATGGGTTGGTGGGGGCAGTTTGTGTTCGCTCAGGGCAGGTGGTATTGATGGGTTAGTGGGGCAGTTTGTGTTCGCTCAGGGCAGGTGGTATTTATGGGTTGGGGGGGGGGGGCAGGGTGTGTTGATGGTCTTGCTGTCTCATGCCAGGGGTCATTCTCTCTGATCCTGATTCAACAGCTGAAACCCCAAGTCTGTCGGCCGGAGTCACAATACCATCCTGGGAGTGACAGCTGTCTCATTCCTCTGTCTCATTCCTCTGTCTCATTTTGTACCTCGGTCTCTCATGTACCATTTCAAGTCTCTCTTTCTTATGTCTGTCTCTGCTTCCCATCTCCCCATTATCCCTAAAGTCATAGTTACACTAGTTCTGGTTGCACAGTTGTAGTGGTGACAGATTCCTCTGCCCAGCAGAGTGTTCCAGATGAAACCTCTGGATCAGTAACTTGCTAATGTTATGTGTATTTACCTTGGGCACTAGATTGTCAGCTCTTTGGGACATTGTACACAATAACATACATGTGTCCTTCAGTTCCAGCCCTTGTGGTGTATTCTGACAGTGGATCAGTGACAGGAGAGGTCCCCCCTGCCCCCCGCCCACCCCATGTACAACTGGTCCTGTAACAGCTCGGCCGCCTCCACTGCTGTTATTTCAGTTTATGGAAAGACTGAGATCAGAGGATGTGTGACTCATAGTGTGTATTGTGTTAGTGTGTGGGAGTGTGTAGAGGTGTGTGTATTGTGACAGTATGTGGGAGTGCAAATAAACCTGATGTGGTAAACCATTTAAAGGGTGTCTGTTATGTTAGAGGCCCACCTACAGCGCCCATGAGTCTTCCACACCCATAGTTAGAGGCTTACCTACAGCGCCCATGACTCTTCCAACCCTAGTTAGAGCCCCACCAACAGTGCCCATGACTCTTCCAACCCATAGTTAGAGCCCCACCAACAGTGCCCATGACTCTTCCAACCCATAGTTAGAGCCCCACCAACAGTGCCCATGACTGTTCCACACCCATAGTTTGAGCCGCACCAACAGCGCCCATGACTCTTCCACACTCATAGTTAGAGCCCCACCAACAGTGTGCCTGACTCTTCCAACCCATAGTTAGAGGCCCACCAACAGCGCCCATGAGTCTTTCACACTCATAGTTAGAGCCCCACCAACAGTGTGCCTGACTCTTCCAACCCATAGTTAGAGGCCCACCAACAGCGCCCATGACTCTTCCACACTCATAGTTAGAGCCCCACCAACAGCGCCCATGACTCCTCCAACCCATAGTTAGAGGCCCACCTACAGCGCCCATGACTCTTCCAACTCATAGTTAGAGCCCCACCAACAGCGCCCGTGACTCTTCCAACCCATAGTTAGAGTCCCACCAACAGTGTGCCTGACTCTTCCATACTCATAGTTAGAGCCCCACCAACAGCGCCCATGACTCTTCCAACCCATAGTTAGAGCCCCACCAACAGTGCCCATGACTCTTCCAACTCATAGTTAGAGCCCCACCAACAGTGCCCATGACTCTTCCAACCCATAGTTAGAGCCCCACCAACAGCGCCCATGACTCTTCCAAACTCATAGTTAGAGCCCCACCAACAGCGCCCATGACTCTTCCAACCCATAGTTAGAGCCCCACCAACAGCGCCCATGACTCTTCCAACCCATAGTTAGAGCCCCACCAACAGCGCCCATGACTCTTCCAACCCATAGTTAGAGCCCCACCAACAGCGCCCATGACTCATCCAACTCATAGTTAGAGCCCCACCAACAGGGCCCATGACTCTTCCACACTCATAGTTAGAGCCCCACCAACAGTGCCCATGACTCTTCCAACCCATAGTTAGAGCCCCACCAACAGTACCCATGACTCACCCAACTCATAGTTAGAGCCCCACCAACAGTGCCCATGACTCACCCAACTCATAGTTAGAGCCCCACCAACAGTGCCCATGGCTCTTCCACACTCATAGTTAGAGCCCCACCAACAGTGTGCCTGACTCTTCCACACTCATAGTTAGAGCCCCACCAACAGCGCCCATGACTCTTCCAACTCATAGTTAGAGCCCCACCAACAGTGCCCATGACTCTTCCACACGCATAGTTAGAGCCCCACCAACAGTGCCCATGACTCTTCCAACCCCTAGTTAGAGCCCCACCAACAGCGCCCATGACTCTTCCAACCCATAGTTAGAGCCCCACCAACAGGGCCCATGACTCTTCCACACTCATAGTTAGAGCCCCACCAACAGTGCCCATGACTCACCCAACTCATAGTTAGAGCCCCACAAACTGTGAACGAGCAGTGATGCCCCATTAATATTACACTGAGAGGGTCTCCATGAACATGTCCACATCCATAGCTAATATTGAGAGTCTATTCAATGCTTCCCATCTCCAAGCCATGTGGAGTTACAGGAAAAAGTATATGTGGAGTTATAGGAGAAGTACATGTGGAGTTATAGGAGAAGTATAGGAAGTGTTATGTGGAGTGTTAGACCAAGCTGAGGATTATCTGGAGCAACAAATTAATTAGAGGAGTTACACTGGAGATATTTAAATATATGGGTAGATATAGGAAGGGGTTATATCAATATGAGAACAAATGTACGACTCAATGGGAGGAGATATAGAGAAATAGAATATCAGGAGCTATATAAGTTGGGGGTGTTCCCCCATTCAGCCAATGAGCAGTAATATAGACCTATGAGTCATACTTGTCTGCCAATTAGATCTACAGATGTATGTATGTCCTATGTGTTGAGTGATGGGCTTCTCACCCTAATGGTAGATACAATAGGCAGATTTTACACCATGCTGCTCCGTATTTTGACTCCTTCCTCTTTCAGACTCGAAAGCCATCGTCGATGGGAACTTGAAGCTGATCCTGGGGTTGATCTGGACACTCATCCTCCATTACTCCATCTCCATGCCCATGTGGGAGGACGAGGATGAAGAAGATGCCAAGAAACAGACACCAAAGCAAAGGCTTCTGGGATGGATTCAGAATAAGATACCACAACTGCCCATCACCAACTTCCACCGAGACTGGCAGGATGGTAAAGCCCTCGGAGCCCTTGTGGACAACTGTGCCCCAGGTAAGTGTCTCTCAGTCTAGCTGTCTGAGGGCCTCTCGTTTCCCACGACTTCAAGCGCAATGGACGCACCGAGCCTCAAACATCTTCTTATCCTCTTCCCATAAGCGCAGAAGGTTATCAGTTTGAGATACCACACTGGTGACAAAATGGTGAATGAGCTTTAGCGCGCGAGCAGCTGACATTAAACGTAATCTCCACAAGCTCATTATATTAGAGATATTACTGAAGCAAGGTGTCACTCAGACGGCGCTCTCTCACTGGAGTGTATGCCATTAGGATGCAGTCTCTCTCACTGGAGTGTATGTCATTAGGATGCGGTCTCTCTCTCACTGGAGTGTATGTCATTAGGATGCGGTCTCTCTCACTGGAGTGTATGCTATTAGGGTGCAGTCTCTCTCACTGGAGTGTATATCATTCGGATGCGGTCTCTCTCACTGGAGTGTATGTCATTTGGATGCGGTCTCTCTCACTGGAGTGTATGTCATTTGGATGCGGTCTCTCTCACTGGAGTGTATGCCGTTAGGATGCGGTCTCTCTCACTAGAGTGTATGTCATTAGGATGCGGTCTCTCTCACTAGAGTGTATGTCATTAGGATGCGGTCTCTCTCACTGGAGTGTATGTCATTAGGATGCGGTCTCTCTCACTAGAGTGTATGTCATTAGGATGCGGTCTCTCTCACTGGAGTGTATGTCATTAGGATGCGGTCTCTCTCACTGGAGTGTATGTCATTAGGATGCGGTCTCTCTCACTGGAGTGTATGTCATTTGGATGCGGTCTCTCTCACTGGAGTGTATGCCGTTAGGATGCGGTCTCTCTCACTAGAGTGTATGTCATTAGGATGCGGTCTCTCTCACTAGAGTGTATGTCATTAGGATGCGGTCTCTCTCACTGGAGTGTATGTCATTAGGATGCGGTCTCTCTCACTAGAGTGTATGTCATTAGGATGCGGTCTCTCTCACTGGAGTGTATGTCATTAGGATGCGGTCTCTCTCACTGGAGTGTATGTCATTAGGATGCGGTCTCTCTCACTGGAGTGTATGCCATTACGATGCGGTCTCTCTCACTGGAGTGTATGTCATTAGGATGCGGTCTCTCTCACTGGAGTGTATGTCATTTGGATGCGGTCTCTCTCACTGGAGTGTATGCCGTTAGGATGCGGTCTCTCTCACTGGAGTGTATGTCATTTGGATGCGGTCTCTCTCACTAGAGTGTATGCCATTAGGATGCGATCTCTCTCACTGGAGTGTATATCATTAGGATGCGATCTCTCTCACTGGAGTGTATGCCATTAGGATGCGGTCTCTCTCACTGGAGTGTATATCATTAGGATGCGATCTCTCTCACTGGAGTGTATATCATTAGGATGCGATCTCTCTCACTGGAGTGTATGCCATTAGGATGCGGTCTCTCTCACTGGAGTGTATGCCATTAGGATGCGGTCTCTCTCACTGGAGTGTATATCATTAGGATGCAATCTCTCTCACTGGAGTGTATGTCATTAGGATGCGATCTCTCTCACTGGAGTGTATGTCATTAGGATGCGGTCTCTCTCACTGGAGTGTATGTCATTTGGATGCGGTCTCTTTCACTGGAGTGTATGCCGTTAGGATGCGGTCTCTCTCACTGGAGTGTATGTCATTTGGATGCGGTCTCTCTCACTAGAGTGTATGCCATTAGGATGCGATCTCTCTCACTGGAGTGTATATCATTAGGATGCGATCTCTCTCACTGGAGTGTATGTCATTACGATGCGGTCTCTCTCACTGGAGTGTATATCATTAGGATGCAATCTCTCTCACTAGAGTGTATGCCATTAGGATGCGATCTCTCTCACTGGAGTGTATATCATTAGGATGCGATCTCTCTCACTGGAGTGTATATCATTAGGATGCGATCTCTCTCACTGGAGTGTATATCATTAGGATGCGATCTCTCTCACTGGAGTGTATATCATTAGGATGCGATCTCTCTCACTGGAGTGTATGTCATTACGATGCGGTCTCTCTCACTGGAGTGTATATCATTAGGATGCAATCTCTCTCACTAGAGTGTATGCCATTAGGATGCGATCTCTCTCACTGGAGTGTATGTCATTTGGATGCGATCTCTCTCACTGGAGTGTATATCATTAGGATGCGATCTCTCTCACTGGAGTGTATGTCATTACGATGCGGTCTCTCTCACTGGAGTGTATATCATTAGGATGCAATCTCTCTCACTAGAGTGTATGCCATTAGGATGCGATCTCTCTCACTAGAGTGTATGCCATTAGGATGCGATCTCTCTCACTGGAGTGTATGTCATTTGGATGCGATCTCTCTCACTGGAGTGTATATCATTAGGATGCGGTCTCTCTCACTGGAGTGTATATCATTAGGATGCGATCTCTCTCACTGGAGTGTATATCATTAGGATGCAATCTCTCTCACTAGAGTGTATGCCATTAGGATGCGATCTCTCTCACTGGAGTGTATATCATTAGGATGCGATCTCTCTCACTGGAGTGTATGTCATTAGGATGCGGTCTCTCTCACTGGAGTGTATGCCATTAGGATGCGGTCTCTCTCAGTGAATGGAAATTGTTTTCATTGGTTATTAATCCATTAGAAGGTAGTCTGTCTCTTTTATCGGATGTCAATAGGTCTTAACTGATGTATCTTTGATTAAGAAGTGAGTCTCACAAGTCGCATTGGAGGGTGGCCCGGTCTTGGAGGGTGGCCCCGGTCTCAGGATGTTTCTTTCTCCTTGGCTATATCCAGCCTTCTTTTGTTGGGTTGCCGTCTTGTTGGATGGCCAGCTATGAACCAATCCATAAGAGGACATGTCTGGGGGGTATGCGGAGTGTCCCACAGCCAAGCTACGAGTACGGCCATTGGAGACCACCATAGAGTGTTGGTTCCATCATGGCGTCTCTGATGAGAGACATTACTCATTTGAATAATAATAATATAACTGTTGCTGCTGGAGAGGGTTAATACATATCTATATCACCCCCGGCCTCATGGGCAGTTGGGGGGAGGGGGCTGTGATGAGAATCCAGCTATTAGATCATAGACAGAAATATCCACAGCTCCTCAGCGTAGAGACTGCTCCTGGGTCCAGCTGGCAGTCTCGCTATGTGCTTCTGATTTATCTCAATGTCCGCCCTCTCTATACACACTTACTGGGACTTTCAGAGCAACCGCGGTGGACTACATGTGTATGAGCACTCACTGATGTGTAAGAGCACTCACCTACCCATGCACTCACCAATATGTAAGAGCACTCCCCCATGTGTAAAAGCACTCACCTACTCATGCACTCACCAATATGTAAGAGCACACCGATGTGTAAGAACACTCACCTACCTACCCATGCACTCACCGATATGTAAGAGCACTCACTGATGTGTAAGAACACTCACCTACCTACACATGCACTCACAGATATGTAAGAGCACTCACTGATGTGTAAGAACACTCACCTACCTACACATGCACTCACAGATATGTAAGAGCACTCACTGATGTGTAAGAACACTCACCTACCTACACATGCACTCACAGATATGTAAGAGCACACCGATGTGTAAGAACACTCACCTACCTACCCATGCACTTACCGATATGTAAGAGCACTCACCTACACATGCACTCACCGATATGTAAGAGCACTCACCGATGTGTAAGAACACTCACCTACCCATGCACTCACCGATATGTAAGAACACTCCCCCATGTGTAAGAGCACTCACCTACACACCCACTCATGTGTAAGATCACTCACTGATGTGTAAGAGCACGCACCTACCCATCACTCACCGATGTGTAAGAGCACTCGCCTACACACCCACTCATGTGTAAGATCACTCACTGATGTGTAAGAGCACTCACCTACCCATGCACTCACCGATATGTAAGAGCACTCACCGATGTGTAAGAACACTCACCTACCCATGCACTCACCGATATGTAAGAACACTCCCCCATGTGTAAGAGCACTCACCTACACACCCACTCATGTGTAAGATCACTCACTGATGTGTAAGAGCACGCACCTACCCATCACTCACCGATGTGTAAGAGCACTCGCCTACACACCCACTCATGTGTAAGATCACTCACTGATGTGTAAGAGCACGCACCTACCCATCACTCACTGATGTGTAAGAGCACTCACCTACACATGCACTCACCGATATGTAAGAACACTCACCCATGTGTAAGAGCACTCACCTACACACCCACTCATGTGTAAGATCACACACCGATGTGTAAGAGCACTCACCTACACACCCACTCATGTGTAAGATCACTCACTGATGTGTAAGAGCACTCACCTACCCATGCACTCACCGATGTGTAAGAGCACTCACCGATGTGTAAGAACACTCACCTACACATGCACTCACCGATATGTAAGAGCACTCACCGATGTGTAAGAACACTCACCTACACATGCACTTACCGATATGTAAGAGCACTCACCGATGTGTAAGAACACTCACCTACCCATGCACTCACCTATATGTAAGAACACTCCCCCATGTGTAAAAGCACTCACCTACCCATGCACTCACCGATGTGTAAGAACACTCCCCCATGTGTAAGAGCACTTTTCTATGTGTAAGCGCTCTCATCCACCCATGTAAGAGCACTCACCTACACACTCATATGTAAGATAACTGACCTACTTATTTGTAAGAGCACTCACCCACCTATGTGTAAGAGCACTCACCTACACATGCACTCACCCACTCATATGTAAGATAACTCACCTACCTATGTGTAAGAGCACTCACCTACACATGCACTCACCTACCTATGTATATGAGCACCCACCTACCTATGTGTAAGAACACTCACCCACCTATGTGTAAGAGCACTCACCTACCCATGCACTCATCCACCTATGTGTAAGATCACTCACCTACCTATGCACTCATCCACCTATGTGTAAGAGCACTCATCCACCTATGCACTCACCTACCTATGTGTGAGAGCACTCACCCACCTATGTGTAAGAGCACTCACCACCTATGTGTGAGAGCACTCACCTACCCATGCACTCACCCACCTATGTGTGAGAGCACTCACCTACCCATCCACTCACCTACCTATGTGTAAGAGCAATCACCTACCCATGCAGTCACCCACCTATGTGTAAGGGCACTCACCTACCCATCCACTCACCCACCTATGTGTAAGAGCACTCACCTACCCATGCAGTCACCCACCTATGTGTAAGGGCACTCACCTACCTTTGTGTAAGAGCACACACCTACCTTTGTGTAAGAGCACACACCTACCATGCACTCACCCACCTATGTGTAAGAGCACTCACCTACCATGCACTCACCCACCTATGTGTAAGAGCACTTACCTACCTATGTGTAAGAGCACTCACCTACACATGCACCCATCCACCTATGTGTAAGAGCATTCACCTACCCATGCACTCACCCACCTATGTGTAAGAGCACTCACCTACCCATGCACTCACTTACCTATGTGGAAGAGCACTCACCCACCTATGTGTAAGAGCACTCACCTACCCAGGCACTCACCTACCTATCTGTGAGAGAACTCACCTACCCATGCACTCACCTACCTATTTGTAAGAGCACTCACCTACCTATGTGTAAGAGCACCCACCTAACTATGTGTGAGAGCACTCACCTACCTATGTTTACGATCACTCACCTACCCATGCACTCACCCACCTATGTGTAAGAGCACTCTCCTACCCATGCACTCACCCACCTATGTGTAAGAGCATTCACCTACCCATGCACTCACCCGACCATGTGTAAAAGCACTCACCTACCCATGCACTCATCCACCTATGTGTGAGAGCACTCACCTACCCATGCACTCATCCACCTATGTGTGAGAGCACTCACCTACCCATGCACTTACCCACCTATGTGTAAGAGTACTCACCCATCTATGTTTACGATCACTCACCTACCCATGCACTCACCTACCTATGTGTGAGAGCACTCACCTACCCATGCACTCACCTACCTATGTGTAAGAGCACCCACCTACCTATGTGTGAGAGCACTCACCTACCTATGTGTAAGAGCACTCACCCACCTATGTGTAAGAGCACTCACCTACCTATGTGTGAGAGCACTCACCTACCCATGCACTCAACCACCTATGTGTGAGAGCACTCACCTACCTATGTGTGAGAGCACTCACCTAACCATGCACTCACCCACCTATGTGTAAGAGCACTCACCCACCTATGTGTAAGAGCACTCACCTAACCATGCACTCACCCACCTATGTGTAAGTGCACTCACCCACCTATGTTTACGATCACTCACCTACCCATGCACTCACCTACCTATGTGTGAGAGCACTCAACTACCCATGCACTCACCTACCTATTTGTAAGAGCACTCACCTACCTATGTGTAAGAGCACCCACCTACCTATGTGTGAGAGCACTCACCTACCTATGTTTACGATCACTCACCTACCCATGCACTCACCCACCTATGTGTAAGAGCACTCTCCTACCCATGCACTCACCTGACCATGTGTAAAAGCACTCTCCTACCCATGCACTCATCCACCTATGTGTGAGAGCACTCACCTACCCATGCACTCACCCACCTATGTGTAAGAGTACTCACCCACCTATGTTTACGATCATTCACCTACTCATGCACTCACCTACCTATGTGTGAGAGCACTCAACTACCCATGCACTCACCTACCTATGTATAAGAGCACCCACCTACCTATGTGTGAGAGCACTCACCTACCCATGCACTCACCCACCTATGTGTAAGAGTACTCACCTACCTATGTGTAAGAGCACTCACCTACCCATACACTCATCCACCTATGTGTGAGAGCACTTACCTATCCATGCACTCATCCACCTATGTGTGAGAGCACTCATCTATCTATGCACTCACCTACCTATGTGTGAGAGCACTCACCCACCTATGTGTAAGAGCACTCACCCACCTATGTGTGAGAGCACTCACCTACCCATGCACTCACCCACCTATGTGTGAGAGCACTCACCTACCCATCCACTCACCTTCCTATGTGTGAGAGCACTCACCTACCCATGCACTCACCCACCTATGTGTAAGAGCACTTACCCACCTATGTGTAAGAGCACTCACCTACCCATGCACTCACCCACCTATGTGTGAGCGCACTCACCTACCCATACACTCATCCACCTATGTGTAAGAGTACTCACCCACCTATGTTTACGATCACTCAACTACCCATGCACTCACCTACCTATTTGTAAGAGTATTCACCTACCTATGTGTAAGAGCACCCACCTACCTATGTGTGAGAGCTCTCACCTACCCATGCACTCACCTACCTATGTGTAAGAGCACTCACCCACCTTTGTGTAAGAGCACTCACCTACCTATGTGTAAGAGCACTCACCTACCCATACACTCATCCACCTATGTGTAAGTGCACTCACCCACCCTTGCACTCACCTACCTATGTGTAAGAGCACTCACCCACCCATACACTCATCCACCTATGTGTAAGAGCACTCACCCACCCATACACTCATCCACCTATGTGTAAGTGCTCTCACCTACCCATGCACTCACCTACCTATGTGTAAGAGCACTCACCCACCTATGTGTAAGAGCACTCACCTACCTATGTGTAAGAGCACTCACCTACCCATACACTCATCCACCTATGTGTAAGAGCACTCACCTACCCATACACTCATCCACCTATGTGTAAGAGCACTCACCCACCCATGCACTCACCCACTTCCTATCTCTAGCATTTCCTAATAGGTTGTCTACAGACGGCGCTGTATGAATTTATGGATCTTTTCCATAAGTCCAGTCTATTGCGGGTCTTCGGGAGAATACTCGCTACCGCTATATTCTGCTGCTTGTCCACTTCCATGACAAGGATAAAATGCGGCTGTAACATTATCCAGCTCGGCTACCGGTCACCCAGCCAGGGGGGGGGGGGGGGGGGGGTGGGGGGGGGGGGCAGTCACATATAAGGCAACAAACTGCACACAGGCACATCACAAATAGACATCATGCACACACACCCCTCACATAGAGAGACACAACATGAACACAACAACAACTCACATAGAGAGACACAACACAAACTCAACAACAACTCACATAGAGAGACACAACACAAACACAACCCTCACATAGAGAGACACAACATGAACACAACAACAACTCACATAGAGAGACACAACATAAACACAATGACACGCAACATAGAGAGACACAACACAAACACAACCCTCACATAGAGACACAACACAAACACAACAACAACTCACATAGAGAGACAACACAAACACAATGACACCCCTCACATAGAGAGACACAACATGAACACAACAACAACTCACATAGAGAGACACAACACAAACACAATGACACCCCTCACATAGAGAGACACAACACAAACACAACCCTCACATAGAGACACAACACAAACACAACAACAACTCACATAGAGAGACAACACAAACACAATGACACCCCTCACATAGAGAGACACAACATGAACACAACAACAACTCACATAGAGAGACACAACACAAACACAATGACACCCCTCACATAGAGAGACACAACATGAACACAACAACAACTCACATAGAGAGACACAACACAAACACAATGACACGCAACATAGAGAGACACAACACAAACACAACCCTCACATAGAGACACAACACAAACACAACAACAACTCACATAGAGAGACACAACACAAACAAAATGACACCCCTCACATAGAGAGACACAACATAAACACAATGACGCCCCTCACATAGAGAGACACAGCACAAACACAACAACAACTCACATAGAGAAACAACACAAACACAATGACACCCCTCACATAGAGAGACACAACACAAACACAACAACCCTCACATAGAGAGACACAACATAAACACAACAACCCTCACATAGAGACACAACACAAACACAACAACCCTCACATAGAGAGACACAACATAAACACAACAACCCTCACATAGAGACACAACACAAACACAACAACCCTCACATAGAGACACAACACAAACACAATGACACCCCTCACATAGAGAGACACAACACAAACACAATGACACCCCTCACATAGAGAGACACAACACAAACACAATGACACCCCTAACATAGAGAGACACAACACAAACACAATGACACCCCTCACATAGAGAGACACAACACAAACACAACAACCCTCACATAGAGAGAGAACACAAACACAACAACAACTCACAAAGAGAGACACAACACAAACACAACAACAACTCACATAGAGAGACACAACACAAACACAACAACCCTCACATAGAGAGACACAACACAAACACAACAACTCACATAGAGAGACACAACACAAACACAACAACCCTCACATAGAGAGACACAACACAAACACAACAACAACTCACATAGAGAGACACAACACAAACACAACAACAACTCACATAGAGAGACACAACACAAACACAACAACCCTCACATAGAGAGACACAACACAAACACAACAACCCTCACATAGAGAGACAACATGAACACAACAACCCTCACATAGAGAGACACAACACAAACACAATTACTAATCCTACTCAAAAACATTAAATGAAACACAATCACAGAACCACACAAACATTGTCACACAGAGAAATATCACACAAAATACAAACATACATAGAAACATCACACAACACAGTCACAGACCACACAAAAACACAACATAATAATGTAAATCGTATATCACACAAAACAGAAACATAATACACATAAACACAGTGATTTAAATCACAAAAATAATTACAAACCTAAATACCACAAAACATACAAAATATCCACACGATACACACAAGCGAGCCCACTATGCGCCTGTAATGGCGCGCTCATCACAGTATATGGAGACCATGTATAACTGTTGGGACTGGTCCTCCATTGTCACTTCTTCTGGTCCTTTCTTCCTCCTTCTCTGCCGTTATCTTCTCTCGTTTCTTTGTCTCCGTCCCATTCCTTTTATCCCTTTCCTTATCTTGATTTGTTTTGTCATCGCAGGGCTCTGTCCTGACTGGGAGGCCTGGGACCCCAACCAACCGGTGGAGAATGCCCGAGAGGCCATGCAGCAGGCGGACGATTGGCTGGGAGTACCACAGGTGAGAGGCCAGGGACAAAAGGGGTGAAGACGCATCTAGATGTGGGGAAAGTCTCCTGAGAGAAGACAATCTACAACATGAAGACACCAAGAGGGGTCAAATTATACCATATACCACTAACTAAAGCTACAGTACAGAGAATGCAGAGGACAATGAGTTACAGGCTAGAGACAATGAGCATAAAAGTAATAGAGAGAGCAGAGGTAATGAAGAAAAGGAAGAGCCTATAAGGAGATGCAAGAGTACTGGCCAATGAACAGAGGGAAGAGTCCCAATAGAGATGGGATGGAGAGAGGGTGGGGTCCCAGGATAGAGAAAAGAGTTAAAACAAATATAGAGGTGCTCAATCAGGGCATAAACTAACCTTAATAGACAAATAACCCTGGGGTTTAGTCTCCCTAAGGGTGATGGGGGGCCCCAGATGTGGACCCCTTGCTCACTGTGTCTTTGGTAGTTCAGCTAAACCTCACTGATGAGGCCCACAGAGGCCGAAACGTACGCCTGGGCTTTCCTGATTCTCCTGTTCAGGGGTAGAATTGCCTGGTATTTCCGGTCTGGATCATTCTAATGACTGATATACTACAGGATATTACTCCCTCTGAAGGACACAAGTGGCTGAGAGAGCGTGCGCCATGAGTGCGTCATGTCCCCAACCTATTAAGGTCACTTTGTTCTCTGATTGAGTGCCTCTATTTGTGATGTTCCTTAGAGAAGAGACGTCTTCCAGTACTGAGGTCATGGAGAAAGCGAATAGTCCATGAAGAGGAATCATAGTTTTGGGGTAGAGACCAAGGATATAGGGAAAAGTCCTTATATAGAGAAAATGATAGATGTTATGGAAAGATAATACATTTCCTAATAGAAGCCAAGAGGAGAGGGAAGGGTCCAAGAGTTTCATGATAAAGACCATGGAGATAGGGACGAGTCTGTGTATAGAGGAGAGAGGAGTAACGGTACTCCAGTTGGGACAGCTCTTTATACTGTAACACTGTAGTTGCATTATGGGACATGTCACTGCGCCATACGAGCTCACGAGTAGCATCTCTGATACTACCATTTTCTATTACATTTGTTATTTGCAGGTTATCGCACCCGAAGAGATTGTGGATCCCAATGTGGACGAGCATTCTGTCATGACTTACCTTTCCCAATTTCCTAAAGCCAAACTGAAGCCAGGCGCCCCCCTCAGATCCAAGCAGCTACACCCAAAGAAAGCCATTGCTTATGGCCCAGGTATGAAAATGATTCCTAATCACTTTGTATCAGCAATGAAGAGGTTAACGTCGGAGCCGAGGTAGCCCCCGCAGTTCGGACTCGATGTAACACGATGTCTGAGTGAGCTCATCCTCTCGATCCGCTCTGCTCCATCTCTTACTTGGCAGCTTCACGATGGTTACAATATGTTGATCTGAAGCTGTCAAACTGCCCTCTGCCAAAATTCCCAAATGTGGACAACTCCGAGACAGCCAGGACCCAATCCCAGGCTCCAGCCGGGCCCCAATCCCAGGCTCCAGCCGGGCCTTATCCTGTCCTAGCAGTCACAGACAAAATGCTAGAGGGATTAGGACATACTCACCCAAACTCTTGTTCTCTCCCACGTTATTTATGTGGCCACGTGATACATGGCTAGTGTCTGCCATTATACTTCCCATAGACTCGAGAACATTGGGGTCTGGGCCAAGTAATCATTCAGTCGAGGTCTGACAGACCCCAATATAGGCTGAAGTCATATATCCATGGAGTATGACCCAGACCACAGGGGTACGACCCAGACCACAGGGGTACGACCCAGACCACAAGGATACGACCCAGACCACAGGGGTACAACCCAGACCACAGGGGTATGACCCAGATCACAGGGGTACGACCCAGACCACAGGGGTACGACCCAGACCACAGGAGTACGACCCAGACCACAGGGAAATGACCCAGACCACAGGAGTACGACCCAGACCATAGGGGTATGACCTAGATCACAGGGGTACGACCCAGACCACAGGAGTACAACCCAGACCACAGTGGTACGACCCAGACCACAGGGGTATGACCCAGACCACAGGGGTACGACCCAGACCACAGGGGTACGACCCAGACCACAGGAGTATGACCCACACCACAGGGGTATGACCCAGACCACAAGACCTAATGTAGACAAGTGTAAGAATGACGACTCTGGAAACCAGATTACTAAATATATTTTGGTGATGGAGATACCAGTATGGCCTTCACTGTGTAATGAATGGTTTCCACCGAGGTAATTTCCTTCCTCCCCGGGTATATCATGTGACATCACACTGATAATGGAGACATCTAGTGTTGTATAGAGATTCCTGGATTGTATAAACTGGCAACAGGTTAAAGAGATCAATGCCATACCTGTCCTGTGACTGTGTCTGACCCCTCATTTTAGTTATGGTCCACCCCATGGTGTCTGATGCCAGCATTTGTATCTCTTCTCACCGTCCATATCATAGCTACTTGGTCTAGTCATCAATTCCACCGTGTCTTCTCCTTGTGTTTCAGGTATTGAGCCTCAAGGCAATATGGTTCTGAAACCGGCCTTCTTCACAGTAGAGACCATCCTGGCCGGCTTGGGGGAGGTGTTGGTATTTGTGGAAGATCCTGAGGGTCACACCGAGGAGGTGAGATCATTACACCTTGGGCATCATTTTAATCTTTGGACGAGTACGGAGCTGAAGAAGCCTTCATTTTGTTTCGTGTCCCATCAAATAAAAAAAATAAAAAAAGTTCTGGATGAGGCATCACTTGAGTTAGGGAGCTCCACTGAGGGAGTTGAGATGATTCTCTGAAGCTGTTGACTGTTGAGTTGAGTGTTTGCGCTAAATCACTTCTTTGTGTTTCCTTTCCAGGCCAAAGTGGTTCCCAACAATGATAAGAATAGGACTTACTCCATCAGTTACGTGCCAAAGGTTGCTGGCCTCCACAAGGTAAGGACAGAGAGTCCTATCCAAGGCCAGAGAGTCCTATCCAAGGTGTTCTTCACATAATACAATATGTGGGATTTTACCTTCTTATTGTCCTTAGTGGTAAAACTGTGATGTAGTTGGTAGTAAGGTTAGAGTTATCACATATTTATGACATTTTCCAGTTATTAAAGGATCACTGTAATGGATTTACAAGTACAGCTCATATGTTTGTTTGTTGGGCAGTTTAATAGTTAAAAAAATGTCTTACTTTTGAAACTGTAACTTTTCCCCTCAAGCATGGCTGCTTCATCCCACCTATCTGTGCCCACCAAGAGTCATGGCCAGCTATGTCTGAGGACCAGCCTAGGTTCTGGTTCAGAATGAGCATGTTTAATAAATGGAACTGGACTCTGCTCAGTCATTGGCTCTGCTGCCATGATGTCACTGAACGGGGTCAATATGGGGGCAAAGCCAATGACATCACTGGGTGGGACGAAAGCCATCATAGTCCGACCTGCTTCCATGCTCCATGATGTTTTTAGTCGTCTTTGTCCATTAAACAAACATTTTGTAGTGGTCCTTTAAGTATTATTTTTCAGTATCATTTAGTACTAATACAGTAGAATAACATGGAAGAAGTCAAGACATCTCTAATCTTATTGTGGATTCCTTTTTGAATCCACTCTAACTCTGACATATACCTACCCTATAGATTAATCGCAATTATAAGTCTCAGTATCTACTTCCATGTGCGCTGATGCCCTGGAGCTCTCATACAGGAAGGTTCTTACCTTTAATAAGAAGCTAATGGATCCTTAAAGGGTCATAATTGCAATTGACTAATTTGTTTAAACTGGATGGCAGCAAGTTAAGTAGAAGAACTAGACTGATGTTTTACTTGACCGATCTGTGACTTTTGCCATGCAGGTCACAGTGTTGTTTGCCGGTCAGAACATCAACAATAGTCCATTCAATGTGAATGTTGGGATGGGGCTTGGAGACGCCAACAAAGTAACAGCTCGGGGGCCTGGACTGGAGCCTGTAGGGAATGTCGCCAACAAGCCAACTTACTTTGATATCTACACTGCAGGTAAAGTCTTCCCAATTGGCCATAAATAACATGGTAAACAATGCTGACTTGTATGGCTTCACCATACCTTGGGTCATAGACAACGTTTTTCCTGTGAATTTCAGGGGCTGGCACTGGAGATGTTGGAGTGGTTATTGTTGACCCTCAAAACCGTCAGGACACTGTTGAAGTGGTTCTAGAAGACAAAGGAGACAATATCTATCGCTGTACTTACAGGCCCAATATGGAGGGTCCCCACAAGATCTACATCACCTTTGCAGGGACACAGATTCCCAAGTGTCCTTATGTCGTCAACATCTCGGAAGGTGAGATCACAAAGACCATTTCTATTATTCTAGTCACTATGTACAGTTGGCTCTCTGGTCACTCTTCCATATCGTGTTCTGTATCTCTTGTCTTACTTGGTCAGTTTCCTATTTCTTGTAACGTCTTCATCTTTTCATACACATTATCTTCTGTGAAATATCTACTCTCTACATCTCCATGTTCATATGTTCCCTCCATCTCTAACCAATCCTCACCTCGTTTGTCCTCTCCTGGTTCTGTGTGGCCCCACTACCAAGCCAGCCATTGCTTTCTACTCCAATAGTCAGGTTTGGGTTTGAGGGAGAGGTAGTGCTTCCATTTTGTCTTCTGTAGATTCTCTTCTTAGATATCTCAGCTTGTGATTCCCTCTAGATCCCTTTCATGGCCAAACAAAGTTAACACAAACAGCTTCTAATTTCTATGTCCCTTTTTAACCCTTTCTGTTGTCAGTTCATGACCGTGTAATTATGTGGATACCTCCGTACGTTTCTAATTGTCATTGCGTGTCTGCTGATGGGTGTGGACATTGTTGCTTTCTCTAACCATTTCTCCCTATGTTCCTTTGATTCCCCCCTTAGCCATTGTTGTTGTCCCCCAGCCTGTCAGTACCCCACCCCTGCAGATCACCCCTCAGGCTATTCACACCCCACCACCTGACAAAGCCAAGAAAGTGGCACCCCCGCCTCCGCCCAAACCCAAACCACGCAAATCAAGTTAGTATGGCCTGAGCATGGCCTGCCTTGTGTGAGTGGGCACCGCCTGAGCATGGCCTATCTTGTGTATGGCACTGCTTTATTATGGCCTGTTCTGCATACATGGGCACTGCCACAAATCAGTCTGCCCTTGGTGAGCAGGTGCTGACTGAGCGCGACCTGCTAACTGTGAGTGTGCACTGGGTAAGCTTGACTTGTCCATGGTTAGCAGGCCATATTGGTGCATGAGCTGCCCTGTGTGTACACAGCCTAACATGCCTGGGGTTACACCATATGTGTGAGTGAGCACTGACTGCGAGTGCACCCTGCACCTCCTACGCTTATCCACTCCCACCATAAGGCCCACTATAAGTATATACCATATAGGAGGAGCTCCCCCCACTTCCAACTCCTCCATCCTAACATCTGCTGAGGCCATTGTACTGAAAATGTCTTTGACTCCATTGAACGCCCAAGGTTGCAGTGAGCCTCTGAGGTATTGTCCACAGAGCCCACCATTTTCCTTTTTTTATTCATCTCAATTTGAAGGATTTAGATGCTCCACTTATGTGGTTATAACCATTAAAATATGTGTTTTACTCTTTGACACCACTCTCATGCTGTCCCAGAGCAGGACAAACGCAAGTCACGTTGGGAATATATAGAGCGTCTTAGACCCATGAATGTTCTCACCACAACCTTAGGACAGAGTACAACGTCTTGGGTAATATACGCCCAAAACATCTAGAACCGGAAATAATGTCTGTTCCAGACCTACAGAATATTCTGTTTCCACGAGTGGAAGTGATTGTATTTGTAAGAGGAACCAAACCCCGTACTATGAAGATGGGGAAAGGGACATTGTGGGCTGTGCATGTGGCGCTCTTTTAGTGTAGATCTGTACCCCTCATACAATGATAGGTGCGCATAGAATCGGTCTGTGGTGCGACATGCTGCCGGACGGAGGGTGATGTCTACGCTTTTACACATGAATGATTTTATTTGGGATTGGTCCCCCAGTTTGGACTCTGTTACGCTTCCTCATCAAAGTTTCCCATGTCTTTTGCAGCCTGTAATCCCAGCGCCTGTAGGGCCTCTGGAAGGGGACTACAACCCAAAGGTGTGCGTGTAAAGGAAGTGGCCGACTTCAAGGTGTTTACTAAGGGAGCAGGAAGCGGGGAACTGAAAGTCACCATCAAGGGGCCAAGTGAGTAAAGAAACTGAGCCTAGGCAGGGGTAGGAGGGTATAAGTATATGGAGACGAGGCTAAGGCTGAATGAGGATGGATAGTAAGAAGAGAAATGAACACTATAAAGGAAATGGAAAGATTAGGGATGAGAAGTCTGGTAGGATTTAGAACGAGAAGATAAGAACTCTGGGAGAACAGAGAGATGGCAGAAGAAGAAAATACAAGAAAATATCAGCAGAAAATGTAAAGATTAAAAAAACGGATATTATATGGCAAAAGAGTGTTAGAAGAATGGGACAATATGGTGGACAGAGAGATAATAAGGGATTATTCTGGAGGTGAATGGACTGGTTGGAAGAATGGAAACCCAATAAGTGCAGATGGTAAAATAGAGACTAGATAAGACAGCCTGAGACCAAATGGAGAACTATGGGAAGGATGGTGGAGGCGATGAGGGGAGGGGATGGACAACTGGGAGAAGAGAAGGAAACGCATAAAATATAATGCTATGGAGGGGTTATTAGATAATTGTTGTCCCTCATATTGGATAATTGTATTTCTTTCCATAACAGAAGGTACAGAGGAGGCCGTAAAGATCAGGGATGTAGGAGACGGTGTGTACGAGTGTGATTATTATCCTGTACACTCAGGAAAATATACAGTGACCATCACATGGGGAGGACACGCCATACCCAGAAGGTGAGCACATGGAGTCATGTCTGACCTCTAATTACGTCTTATGTTTTACTTTCTCCCTCTTTCCATCTTCTGCTTTTACCTTCCATGTTCCTGTCTTTCTCTGCACAGCCCATTTGAGGTTCATGTTAGTCCTGAGGTTGGCGTGCAGAAAGTGAGGGCATGGGGTCCTGGCCTGGAGACGGGACAAGTGGGAAAATCAGCTGACTTTGTGGTGGAAGCCATTGGTACAGAGGTGGGGACACTTGGTAAGTAACAATACTAGGAAAATATAAACATGAGGGCATCACCAATATACTAATTATGGATCAATTGTCCAATAGTCTTATAGTGTTAACGTTTCCATAGTGCCACCTTACAAGAAGCATTGCAGTGGAGACGACACATATTTACTATATGAGTTGAGGGTCCTTCTCAGGGGACGTTACATCTACTTCATATTCATATACAATGTATCCGTACAATGGTCAGGCACACACACGTCTCACTCGCTTCACACTGTTTGACTTCTCAGGTTTCTCCATCGAGGGCCCCTCCCAGGCAAAGATTGAGTGTGATGATAAGGGAGATGGGTCATGCGATGTCCGCTACTGGCCCACCGAGCCAGGAGAGTATGCTGTGCATGTGATCTGCGATGATGAAGACATCAAGGACAGTCCATTCATTGCCCACATTCTACCAGCCAGCCTCAAGGGATTTCCAGAGAAGGTACCAGTCCTGTATGGGAAACAATAAGCACTTAAGTGGTAGGTGAGGTAGGACTTAAGTCAGAGAGATATGTTCTGATGGGTAAAGAGGAAGAAAAGGGCATGTTAATCAACATGAGGTACCAGTCCATGAATTCATTTTTATAATTTATAATCCTTTTTACATGAATTCATTGCAAAAGGAAGTTAATGAGCAGGAACCATTTATAAAGAGAGGTAATGAAAGATATTGTATCTCATAGTATTATCTAAAAGTGTCTGTCTTCTTTAATGGTTGCCCTCTAAGTCTCTTCTTTAAGTGTCTTCTTTTTGTTCTGTCTAGGTTAAAGCGTTTGGTCCAGGCCTGGAACCTACTGGATGTATAGTAGAGCACCCAGCTGAGTTCACTATTGATGCCCGGGCTGCTGGCACAGCTGAATTGAAGATCTATGCCCAGGTGGGTGACAAACCTGGGCAATAAGCTCAATAAGATGAGAATACGATAAATTTAGTAAATTTATTGAACATGGCAACCTAAGGGCTTCTCACGTGTCTGTTCTGTACCCACAGGATGCTGAAGGAACACCCATTGACATCAAGATTAAGGACAATGGAGACAACACATATGTTTGTGTTTATGTGCCAACGAAGCCCATCAAACACACCATCATTATCAGCTGGGGAGGTGTCAATATCCCAAACAGCCCCTACAGGGTGAGTGATCGGACAATAACACAGGTCTTGGCCCATGGACCAAAGTCGTCTCTGCATACAGTAGCCATTTACCTGTATCTGCACCTTTGTGCCAGCCCTCACCTTATTCACATTTTGTCCCGTTACCTTCAGGTTTCAGTTGGTGAAGGAAGTCACCCCAATAAGGTGAAGGTTTATGGTCCAGGGGTAGAGAAGACTGGACTAAAAGCCAATGAACCAACCTATTTTACAGTGGACTGCAGCGAGGCTGGACAAGGTAGGTCTTTAAATGCAAAGGGCTGGGGCGATATTAGGTACCCCCCACATATGTTTAGCCCTGAGAAAAGCCCCAAGAAGATGTAAATGGCCGGTTCCTTTAGATAAGTTAGTGAATTGTGTTGGTTGTCTCTCTCAACAGGTGATGTCAGTATTGGAATTAAGTGCGCGCCCGGCGTAGTGGGACCTGCAGAGGCCGATATTGACTTTGACATAATTAAAAATGATAACGACACCTTTACTGTGAAATACACCCCACCTGGAGCTGGAAGATATACCATCATGGTGCTGTTTGCTGATCAGGTATGATACTTATGTCTTGGTAACATCTCCACCGAGTACATAGACATCACAACATGCTCCGCTCACCTGATCCCAAGAAATCATGATATCTACGTCTCACCTCCTCCTTATACAGACCTTATATTAACCAGTATCATTTTTATTTCACCCTCAGGAAATTCCCATCAGTCCCTTCCGGGTTAAGGTGGACCCATCGCATGATGCTACCAAGGTTCGTGCTGAGGGACCAGGACTTAATCGCACAGGTAAGTGGAATATTTAGGAAACTGCAAGAAGGTCTGACCAACCAAAGAAGGGTTAGGCTCTGGAGAGGATAACAGGAGAAGCAATGTAGGGAAATACGACATAGATTTTCTATACATATTGGTCAAGAGAGGAGAACCTAAGTAGTAATCTGGAAAAATAAGGATTTAATACACAAATAAAAAATAGAAATAGGCTCCTGGGGTGAGCTCCATGTTGCAGGATAGCAGAAGATAACAACTCCTTATAATCTTATTCTTCATCCTCCCAATGCTATAGGAGTGGAGGTTGGGAAGCCCACGCACTTCACCGTATATACTAAGGGTGCTGGCAAAGCCAAGTTGGACGTCCAATTCACGGGAACGCTAAAGGGAGAAGTTGTGCAAGACTTTGAAATTATCGATAACCATGACTATTCGTACACTGTAAAGTACACAGCCATACAGCAGGTAAATGTCCTCTCTATATTAAATATATTGGGTATTCCTGGTAACATAATGGAATTGGGTTGTTTATTAACCTTATAATGTCTTTACGTATTATTACATATTACTACTGGGCACCAATACCCCATGTTTACTGTGACCTGTAACTTTATGCAAGAAACCGGACCGTGCCCTGACCTCTGTCTGTCCCTCAGGGTAACATAACCGTGTCAGTTACGTACGGAGGAGACCCTATCCCCAAGAGTCCCTTTATTGTCAATGTGGCTCCTCCTCTCGATCTTGGCAAGGTCAAAGTTGAAGGACTCAACAACAGTGAGTATGGGACTGGGGAAACTCTTATTGTACTGTAGATAAAAACACTGAGAGTAAACGTTGTATTGTCTACACTACACATGCCCATATATATATACCTCTCTCCTATGTGTCTCATATACCTGCGCCTCTCATTCTTTTCCTCACAGAGGTGGACGTTGGGAAGGACCAGGAGTTCTCCATTAACACCAGTGGGGCAGGTGGTCAGGGGAAAGTGGACGTGAAGATCACATCACCATCCCGGCGACCAATCCCCTGCAAAGTGGAGACCGGAGTCACCAGTGAAATTCACACCGTTAAGTACATGCCACCCGAGGAAGGACCATACAAGGTGGACATCAGCTATGACGGGCATCCAGTTCCAGGCAGCCCCTTTTCTGTAGAGGCTGTGATGCCCCCTGACCCCTCTAAGGTACAAACAGTTAGCTCTGGTTGGTCAGTAGCCAATTGACAACACGTTGAAGTCTTGGTTTTATTAAGTTCTTCATGGCAATCGTTCAGACACCTTTGTGTTTTTGTCCTGTACCTTATTTATGTAGAACATTTCCAGTTGGTCCAAATGATCAAACAGTAGAACCAGTCTGACGAGTCTCAAAGTAAATCAAATGTTCTTGGGCAGTGACTCTCAAGCCTTTATCATCAGGGGAAGGCGATCCTCCAGTGGACATGTGATACTATATGTGATACACTAAATATTCATCTAGTTTGTAGTGCTTTGTAACTGCAGATGTTTCTCAATAGTCTACAAATGTGACTAATAGTAATGGTGTTTGGCTCATCTCATCTCTGACAGATAAGGCCTCAGGGACCAGTGGTTGAGAATCACTTCTTCTTGGTATAAAATAAGGATGGAGATCAATTATTGTCTGAAACTAGATATCAAGACAGGAAACAGTGAGGGCCACGTGGGCCTCGTATATGGCCAATTTGTGTGGGCCTCGTATATGGCCAATTTGTGTGGGCCTCGTATATGGCCAATTTGTGTGGGCCTCGTATATGGACAATTTGTGTGGGTTACTATTTATTTATTTAGTCAGTCGACCCGACCGCAGCACCGGGCACATCTATCGTTATGTCTCTGGTTGTGCGTATCCATCAGAGTATCTTGGCAAAGATATTGGAGTGGGTTGCCGGTTCCTTCTCCAGTGGACCGTGATTTGTCTGATCTCTCTGCTATGACCTGCCCATCTTGAGTGACCATACATGGTATAGCTTCAACCAAGTTGTAGATTTTGTCTTAGAGAAATTGGCTAACGTGTATAAACCAACCAGTCACACAGTGGGGAAAACTCTCCGGCCACCAGTGGCCCCAGGACAGATATTACAGAGCATTGTCACGTGACATGTCCGGTAGCTCATTGTGAATGTCCAGTCTGTTTCCTGACCTTGTTCCTATCTATGTCCATCTGTATATCTCCATTGTTCTCACTCCATATTTCAGTCATTATTGTTTCCTTTCTTATATGTTCTCTCTTTTTTCCCAGCCTCTCTCTCTTCTCTCTTGTTGTTGCCCAATCTCTCTTTTATTTGGTCTGTCTTCTCTCTCTTCTGTTACTGCTGTCTCTCATGTATCTCTGTCCCGCTCTGTCTCACTCTTTCTATATCGCTCTGTGTCATGTCTTTCTCTCCCTCTTTCTTCTCTTTCTCCCTCATGGCGTATCTCGGTCCCCCGCCCTCTCTCTGGTGCGCTCTGTGTGTTCTCGCCATGTGTTTCTCATTGCTGCGCAGGATTCAGTGCGAATGTCATGACTGGAGCAGACCGCGCAGTGGGGGGGGGGGGATGCTTTTATAAACTCAGCTCAGAAAACTGACCCCAGGGGAAACACCCCCCTCTGGCCGAGGTCAGGGGTCAGCTTGCTCGCTCTGTTCCAGATTTATCATCTCTTTTTCATGTAATAAGAGTCACTTAACCCCCTCATTGCCAGGGTGTCTTAATCATGTTTAAGAGGAATATTAGGACCTATATGGAGCCGGAGATAGAGGATGGGTTGTAGGAAGCTGTAGGATGAGTAGTCGGGAACGTTATATAAAGCAATAGAGGTTATTGGACCCTATATAGCGACGTATTGCGTATGGAGAGCGACAAGATTGGCGGAATAAGAGGTATTCTGGGGACGCTCATACTGGGGTCTGAGGACTTTTATAGGAATCGGAGCTGTTAGAGCGCCTAGTTGTGGGAATATCCCCATCGTACGCCACCGACCAAGGCCCGTCAGGCACAGCCGCCACTCGCATTCGCTTCACGTTCACAACGGCATCCAAAATAATCACAATTTTGTCACATTTCCACCAGCTGAGGTTTTCTTAATGAATTTGAGTAAAGAAAGAAGCCTTAAATGTGGCTTTTGGCAAAATATGTTATTCTTTTTTTTATGATTTGGGATTTCAAATCTAAACTGTGTGAAGACGTTTGGCAAAATGTAAGGAATTCTCACATTATTATGGGATGCAAATCTTAGAGGACCCTGACTGCGCCATGTTATAGATAGGATAATGCAGACAGAGGCGCCAATAGGGTTAAATGAGGACATTGGGGGACATAAACAGATGCACAGGTGTATGTCTGGTAATTAATGATAACCCCCCAGTGAGTGTACTGTGTACAGCAAAATGGATTTAACATTCATTTAGCGAATGAGAGCTTTTTGAAGGGTTCTTTATATATAAGAAGGTCATCTAATCGAGACAGGCTTATTATTATTGTTAAAATATATATTTTATATTGTCAAGATATATATCAATACAAGCTTCAAAGTAACCTGTTGACATCTCTAGAATTAAAGGACCACGCTAATGATGTTACAAAATAAGAACAACCGGCGCAATCTCGGCCATTAGCGCTACAGCAGATAGGATAAAGTATTATATTTATCTGATTCTACTTGGGCCATGGCCACTATTATTTTGGATCACTAATCTGCCTGTACCTGAATTGTGAGATTTGCTGTTACATTTACTTCTATTATCAAATGTGCTGTTTAGATAGGACACATTCAACAGATCTTATCTGAATCCACAATTAAAGTCGGTATTCATTTATTTTAAACGTTGTAAATATATTTTCCGCATTATCAAGCCATAGCCATAGGAGCTTACTGGAAATTCAAGGTGCAGACACTGCTAAGACAATATTGAATGGATTGAAACAAGGCTGCCATCTTGATTAATATATACGTTCTTTACTTTCTTTGTTGTCAATGAACGTTTGGTCAAGAAACGAAAATTATATTATGAGTGTTTCCCATTTTTCATCTTGAATGGCTTTGAGAGAGAAACTAAAGAAATCGCATCCTTCTCTGATAATGAAAGAAAAGTTGAATATTATGTTGAATCTTTAAATAAATGAATGAATCCAGTTAATATGTCGATCTTGCTTGACCCGTCCCTTTCTTTACTCTCTCCTTCAGGTTCGTGCCTATGGCCCCGGCTTGAAAGGAGGTTTTGTTGGTAAACCGGCCCCATTTGCCATTGACACCAAAGGAGCTGGAACAGGAGGATTGGGCCTGACCGTAGAGGGCCCCTGCGAGGCCAAAATTGAGTGCCAGGATAACGGGGATGGTTCCTGCTCAGTTTCTTACCTCCCCACTGAGCCAGGAGAATACTCAATCAATATTCTCTTTGCCGAGTCCCACATTCCAGGTTCTCCATTCAAGGCTGATATCCGCCCCGTGTTTGACCCCAGCAAGGTCACAGCAAGTGGACCTGGCTTGGAGAGAGGGAAGGCTGGAGAGGTGGCTACTTTTACTGTGGATTGCTCCAAAGCTGGTGATGCCGAGCTCACCATTGAGATCCTTTCAGATTCAGGCTCAAAGGCTGAGGTGCTGATCCAAAATAACAGTGATGGGACATATAGCATCACCTACATCCCATCCTGCCCCGGCGCTTACACCATTACGATCAAGTATGGAGGACATGCAGTACCCAAGTTCCCTGTCCGTGTCAATGTGGAACCAGCTGTTGACACCAGTGGTGTCAAGGTGTTCGGGCCAGGAGTGGAACCCAGAGGTGAGAAAATGGGGAAAAAAACATGTAATGACCACGTTACGTTGCTTATAGAAATTCCGATTTTGAGGTCACATTCAGTTGTTTACGTTTTATTAAATCCTCAAAAACACCCAGAAATGTAATAAGGAGTCCAAAGATTAGCAGAGAGTTGGCCCAGTATTTTCACCATTTCTTCTTCAGGTGTCCTCCGAGAGGTCACAACAGATTTCACAGTTGATGCTCGCTCTCTGACGAAGAAGGGTGGAAGTCACATTACAACTCGCATCCTCAGCCCATCCAACGCCATAACGGACAGCTTTATAACCGACAATGGTGATGGCACCTACCATGTGCAGTATACAGCATTCGAAGATGGTAGGTAGTTTGGTTCTTCACTAACATGACTAGGTTTTCATTTTATCCAACATGATTAAGGAGAGAGCATCATATCAGCTCGTTCCTATACATTTTCCAGCCAAGGCAACTTTAAAACGTTTAGTGAAGACTTGATGGATCCTTATTAAACAATTCTTTCTTGCTGGGTCAGATCTATTGAATATTATTCCAACGTGAGGTAGCCATGCTCAGTCACACCTGTCCCCTCTCACCTTGCAGGTGTGCATTTGGTAGAGGTCATGTATGATGAAGTTCCTGCGCCTAAAAGCCCATTCCGTGTGACTGTCACAGAGGGCTGTGACCCAACTCGCGTGCGTGCTTATGGCCCTGGGCTAGAAGGGGGGCTGCTGAACAAGCCCAACTGTTTCACGGTGGAGACCAGGTGAGAGTGTGCGCTGCAATGCCACTATCTGTGCTCCTTTAGTTTATATACACTGCCTTCATTCTCCATGTTCTCATATTTTCTTTTATAGAGGAGCTGGCACTGGGGGTCTTGGGCTGGCAATAGAAGGTCCTTCTGAGGCAAAGATGTCATGTAAGGACAACAAAGATGGCAGCTGTAGTGTGGAATACATTCCATTCACCCCGGGAGATTATGATGTGAACATCACCTTTGGTGGACGCCCCATACCAGGTAAGGCGCAGGGCGAGTTCTCGTATAAACATGCAAAAAATGGAAGTGCCTGCCTCACATTTACAAATCAATCAGTGGAAGTGGCCCACATACAATAGCAGTGACTGTCTTCTTGAACACACATGTACACACCAGGTCCAGCGACTCGGGCACACAGAAGCAGCGCTGCACAGTCACGCAAGTCAGATGAATAGAGTGGGTAGACAATACAAAGCAATTGAATTTGTAGGGTGGGATATATATGGGGAACCGTATAACAGCCAGCTTATAGATGGAATATGTGTGAGATACATACCTTACCTGAGTTATACTTACCTTACCTGAGTCATACATACCTTACCTGAGTGATACACACCTTACCTGTGTGATACATACCTTACCTGAGTTATACACACCTTACCTGAGTTATACACACCTTACCTGAGTGATACTTACCTTACCTGAGTTATACATACCTTACCTGAGTTATACACACCTTACCTGTGTGATACATACCTTACCTGAGTTATACATACCTTACCTGAGTTATACACACCTTACCTGAGTTATACATACCTTACCTGAATGATACTTACCTTACCTGAGTTATACATACCTTACCTGAATTATACACACCTTACCTGATGGATACATACCTTACCTGAGTTATACACACCTTACCTGAGTTATACTTACCTTACCTGAGTGATACTTACCTTACCTGAGTTATACACACCTTACCTGAGTTATACACACCTTACCTGAGTTATACATACCTTACCTGAGTTATACACACCTTACCTGAGGGATACATACCTTACCTGAGATATACATACCTTACCTGAGGGATGCGCACCTTACCTGAGTTATACACACCTTACCTGAGTTATACACACCTTACTTGAGTGATACACACCTTACCTGAGGGATACACACCTTACCTGAGTTATACATACCTTACCTGAGTTATACACACCTTACCTGAGTTATACATACCTTACCTGGGGGATACACACCTTACCTGAGTTATACATACCTTACCTGAGTTATACATACGTTACCTGAGGGATACACACCTTACCTGAGTTATACATACCTTACCTAAATGATACATACCTTACCTGAGTGATACATACCTTACTTGAGTGATACACACCTTACCTGAATGATACTTACTTTACCTGAGTTATACATGCCTTACCTGAGTGATACACACCTTACCTGAGTGATACATACCTTACCTGAGTGATACACACCTTACCTGAGTGATACACACCTTACCTGAGTGATACTTACCTTACCTGAGTTATACTTACCTTACCTGAGTGATACATACCTTACCTGAGTGATACTTACCTTACCTGAGGGATACATACCTTACCTGAGATATACATACCTTACCTGAGTGATACACACCTTACCTGAGTTATACTTACCTTACCTGAGTTATACATACCTTACCTGAGTGATACTTACCTTACCTGAGAGATACATACCTTACCTGAGTTATACTTACCTTACCTGAGTGATACTTACCTTACCTGAGTGATACAGACCTTACCTGCGTGATACATACCTTCTCCTCTTTTCACAGGAAGCCCATTCCGTGTGCCGGTGAAGGAAGTCGTAGATCCCAGCAAGGTGAAGTGTTCAGGTCCTGGGTTGGGTGCCGGGGTGAGGGCCCATGTGCCACAAACCTTCACTGTGGACTGCAGCAAAGCTGGACTGGCTCCCCTTGAGGTGTTGGTGCAGGGACCTTCAGGTAATTGGAGATGGAGAGGATGGGGAAAAAATAGAAAAGAGGTAAAAAGAGAGTGCATAGGGAAAGTGCATGATGGGAAGAGGAGCGAGTAGTGCCTGAGTACAACAGATATCAATAAAATGAGAACACGCGGACTGTTCATCTTTCCCCTGCACCTCCCATCTCTCTCCAGGTTTGGCAGAACCAGTGGATGTGCGGGATAACGGAGACGGTACACACACTGTGAACTACACTCCGGCCACAGATGGACCATACACTGTGTCTGTGAGATATGCTGACCAAGAAGTGCCAAGGAGGTGAGTGGGTTTGGGGATACTGGTATACCCTGGGGTAAAATATGTGTAAAATAATATATGTGCTCAAAGCTATGACCAACACACATTCTATTTGTCTTGACCACAGTCCATTCAAGATCAAGGTGCTGCCCACCCATGATGCCAGCAAGGTGCGAGCCAGTGGCCCTGGGCTCAACACGGCGGGTATCCCTGCCAGCCTGCCGGTGGAATTCACTATTGATGCCCGTGATGCAGGAGAAGGCTTGCTAACTGTTCAGATTCTGGTGAGCACCAATTATTTCAATGAATCTGATTATAGTCATAGAATATCTGATCTAGAATGTCACCTATTGCCCCGTATAAACTCTGTAGCTCCATACCAACGTCTTCCTATAGCTCATCTTGGAACGCTTCATTGTAATTACTTATATAGCACCATCTAATCCCATAACTCAACGTATCGCCCCATGCGCCTCCTATCTAGAGCTCATCCTATTGCCCCATATGACCTTTCCTCTCACTCATATTATTGCTTAAAAATAAAATCTCTGCTTGTGACATCATCCATACTTAGTCATTTATCAGGTGAATGGCGCCTGCTAGTGGCCTCTGAGAGAAATACAAGCATCAGTTAGAAACACTGGATATACATTTTCATTTACACAACTTTCAACTGTCAGAAAATGACAAAAACAAGGTTAAATTCCAAAGATGGTATAATGTAAAAGGTTATGAAGCCTGAAAAGTGTGGAAACACGGCCTGGCATCTATACCGCAAGCTCAAAATATAAAGGAATTTAGGGCTGCTTAAATCTCAAGGTGCTAGAACCCAGATGTCTCATCCTAGAACACAAGAACCATATAGTTTCAAATAAAATTACCATAATAGTGACTTCTCTTCTCTGTCTTTTCCACCAAAGGATCCCGAAGGTAAACCAAAGAAAGCCAACATCCGAGGCAATGGTGATGGCACCTACACAGTGTCCTATGTGCCGGACATGGCTGGGAGATACACCATCACCATCAAGTATGGCGGTGATGAGATCCCCTACTCTCCATTCCGTATCCATGCAGTGCCAACTGGAGATGCCAGCAAGTGCTTAGTGACGGGTAAGTGTCAGACACAGTATGGGAGTTTGTGAAATGCAGAACATACATAATGTTATATATAAGGTAGGGACTGTACTGGTTATGGGACTGACCTGACCAGGACCAGCAAAGAGAAACACCATATCTGTTCACCTTTATGTTATTAATGTGTTTCTCTCTCTCTCCGCAGTATCCATTGGAGGACATGGATTAGGTGAGTTGGTGGGCCTACTTACTCATAACCAATCACAATTACCATTGAGAATAATAAATAGTGGTGTGTTTGATATATTTTAGTACTTAGTAACTGATAACTGTGCCCAATGCTTAGGCTAATGACTCGTGTTGCCACTTAGCAGGGCTTTGAGACGACTTCCAGTATCACATACCTGGGTATACACTGTATACATTAAGTATTTTGTTAGAATAGGGTGAGGAGCACGGCTGTGTGTAGCTAGCACATAATTAACTCTTTATTTTGGTTCCTTCAGGAGCCTGCCTTGGACCCACTATTCAGATTGGAGAGGAAACCGTCATCACAGTTGATGCTAAAGCTGCTGGGAAGGGAAAGGTGACCTGCAAGGTGTCCACACCAGATGGGGCAGAACTGGATGTAGATGTGGTAGAAAACCAGGACGGCACCTTTGACATTTACTACACAGCACCTGAGCCAGGGAAATACATCATCACCATCCGCTTCGGAGGGGAGCACATTCCCAACAGTCCTTTCCATGTTGTGGTAAGTCTTCGAGGCAGACAGATGTTTGCTACGTGTTTAACACTCCCCTTTAACATGTCCCTTCCCTCCCACCAGGCATGTGACACCATCCCCATCATAGAGGAGCCGTGTGATACTGTACAGCTACACCAGCCCTACCCTGCCCACCTACCCGGCTATCCAACACACTGGGTATAACACAAATAGCACTCCTCCGTCCTCACTTCTACCATTACTCTACGCCATTCTAAGTTTCGTACATGTACATTTGATCTACAACTGTCCTCTACTTCTTAACTTCACCAGTACTATACAACACCCCTACTTGTCCTTTGCTACAACTTTACAACCATCCTCAATACTTTTCTCACTTACATCCACTATCAAGAGCTCCTCAGCTTTTTATGTAGTGTCTGTCCGTGGTTGTAATAGGGAGATAGGGATTCCACCGCTTAGTACCAAAACCTTCATTGACTCATGGCATCCATTAGTTAAAAAACAGAGCTATGGAAGTCAATGAGTTGTGTCTTGGAGTTAGAGTGGGGTCTTAAGGGAATAACAAGTAGTAAGAAGAGAGAATGGCTTCCAAGCTCAGGTGGTGAAAGCCAATGTGATAAATTAATCCTATTAATCTGGTGACCGGGATCAATTTATTGAATTTAGTTTGTACCTTGTAGAGAGTTTTGCTGAACCAAGTCCTTATGTGTTCTGCCATGGCCAGAATATGGTGGCACAAGGACACCCGCAGAGCTAGCGTGGTCGTTCTGGCTCTCTACCCTCTCCTGCCATACTGGATTCTATGTATTTCTTCTTCTTGTTTCATCATCTTCTTGTTATCTATACTTCTCTCCTGAGACTTGACATTTTTAGATCATGACTTGTATGAAACGTTCTTTTCTTTAGGATAATGCGTCTTATGAAATCATGGCTTGTTAAAGGACCACTGCAGTATAAGAAAAACATTAGTCGCTGTGAAAGCCATGAATATTTTTGTTAGAAAATATGAATTTTTGAAGACTCTGTCTGAGTACAGGATTCCATTTTGTGATTGTCTGTAGAGGGAAGGGTTGCATTAAACGATGGACCAATAGCATTCCAGATATGTAAAAGCCCCTCTCATACACTCACCAATGTATAATGGATTCCTCCAGGGTCCTAGAGAGGCATCAAACTGCTTAATTATGTTCTCAGTAAGGTTCCAAACATATATTTGTGTTTCCCATGTGCGGTGGTCCTTTAGCTGTCATATCATTTTATGTTCCTTCCTTTCATCTCCTGGTTCTCCACGGTGATATTTCTTCAGAGGCCGCCATGACAAATGTGTGTTGTACTTTCCTTTCCTGTATGTCTATTGAGTCTCATCTCATGTCTTATTTTGTTCCCAAAAGGCCACTGAGGAGCCGGTAGTCCCTGTGGACAACCTGGACACCATGCTGAGGCCATTCAACCTGGTCATTCCCTTCACTGTACAGAAAGGAGAGATCACAGGTATCTAAAGCGAACGTTAGAAATCAAAAAGTGGTCCAACCCAAACGACCTGCTTGTGTTCCATCCATTCTCATGATGATCAGAAGAAAGACTATGGAGACCAGAGCAGAGTCATTCTGTGCCAATATGGCTTCACTATTTGTATGAAAGATAATGCTTCATCCTTCTTGTTCTCCATGTAACCGGTCGCTGTATACATATGGTCTATAGGAAGCTTCCCAGGAGAATGTGTCTTTGTTTTAAATCCTTGCTTGCCAGACCAATGTTTCCTTCACATTCTCTCATGCCCATTAAATGAAATAACTGAGAACAATACTAACAATAGACAAATGTCCCAAGCACAGTAGGTCTTAACCAATCTGTATTGATCTAGGGGAGGTTCACATGCCCTCCGGAAAAACAGCTCGGCCAAACATCACGGATAATAAGGATGGAACAGTGACTGTAAAATTCGCTCCTGTGGAAAAAGGACTTCATGAGATGGACATCAAGTATGATGGAAACCACATCCCAGGTAATAAAAGTTTTGTGGCATTGTCCAACACAAGTATCCCACTGTGTCACAGAAGTCAATCGATGTGATGTATCTGGGATGTTATGGACTTGATCAGGGTTGAACTGACAAACTGATGCGTCTTTTTGTAGGGAGCCCACTGCAGTTTTATGTAGATGCCATAAACAGCCGCCACGTAAATGCATATGGACCCGGCCTGAGCCACGGGATGGTAAACAAACCAGCAACCTTCACCATTGTTACAAAGGATGCTGGGGAGGGTATGTATCTGACATTGTTACTAATCTGAAACCTTCTAACTACTTACCCTTCACTTTCTCCATCTTTCTCTGTCACTTTCTAACTCTGTGATGCTTGTTCCTACATAACATGAGTAGCATCAGCAGGTTATGGACGTCAACTCGATTTATTAAGCTTTATTTATTCATTATAAATATCTAAGGACACAAGGCACAATTTATCTTGGTAAAAGCCTTGATTTGTCACAATCATCTGCCTTCTCTATATTTCTTTGTAAATGGCTTTGTAAGATATGATCTATTATTTTTAAGAAGTTATCTTCCCTCTTCCTACACAGGTGGCCTGTCCTTAGCTGTGGAGGGTCCTTCCAAGGCTGAAATCACATGTAAGGATAATAAAGATGGAACCTGCACTGTGTCTTATATGCCAACAGCACCCGGAGATTATAACATCATTGTGCGATTTGATGACAAGCACATCCCAGGCAGTCCATTCACAGCCAAGATAACAGGTAATGAGCAAATTAAAGAGTAAGCTAAAAGAAAGTAAATATTTGACTTCTAAGAGGAAAAGGGATTCTAAGCAAATTAATATAATACACAATACCTGCAATCATTTCCACACTCCTTGGCACATGGAAGACCATGGCTTGTTATCCACATATGACAAGCACATTGACACTTTGTCATCTCTATGCCCCATTAGGAGACGACTCCATGAGGACCTCACAGCTCAATGTCGGAACCTCAACCGATGTATCTCTCAAGATCACAGAGTCAGATCTCAGTTTGTTGACTGCTAGCATCAGAGCTCCATCTGGCAATGAGGAACCTTGTCTGCTCAAGAGGTTACCCAACAGACACATTGGTGAGTACAGAAAGAGGTGGCACCAGAGCACAGAACAACAATCGTGGTGGCCTCTGAGCCCATCAATCAAAGTGGTGCTTGAGAGGCTCTTGATAATAAGAATTAATATTGATGTTGTAAGACGGGCATAAAAGGACCGCATCAAATGAAGACATATTTCGAGTGAACTGTAGCTGCTCCCATTGTATCTGAATTCTGACCTTTCTCTTCTAACTGCAGGAATCTCCTTTACCCCAAAGGAGGTGGGTGAGCATGTGGTTAGTGTAAAGAAAAATGGGAAACATGTGACAAATAGCCCCTTCAAGATAATGGTGGGACCATCTGAGATTGGTGACGCCAGCAAGGTGAAGGTGTCAGGAAAAGGACTACTGGAGGGAACTACATTTGAGGTGTCAGAGTTCATTGTGGACACCAGGAATGCAGGTAACCATGAGGTCACATGGCAATTGCTTGGCTCCTTCTCTTTCACCCACTTTTCTATTATCTCCCTTTAATCCTCTCTACCTTCTCTATGTTCTGCTCAGGGTATGGAGGTCTGGGATTGTCCATTGAAGGCCCAAGTAAAGTAGATATTAATTGTGATGACGTGGAAGATGGGACTTGCAAAGTATCGTATTGTCCAACTGAGCCTGGAACATACATTATTAACATCAAGTTTGCAGAAAAGCACGTGCCAGGTAGGAAGGTGGAACTAACATGACCCACCACATGTCCCTCACCTCCTAATACACAGCAGCCAAGGGACATAACTCTTATCATACGTCAAGACACGTCTTCCTAACACACAACATTTGGGCAGGAGGCTCACCTCAGACTAGCTTCACACACTTGATAAACCCCTCACATAGGAGAAGGTGAGAGGTATGTGTTCTGATGTCTAAGACATAAACAAGACTCTCATGTCCACCTATAACACAGTAACTGGACAAACAACCTTTCTACTAATACACAGACAGTGACACATGCCTCACAAATGTCTCTCTTCTCCTTGCAGGAAGTCCATTCATGGTGAAAGTGACAGGTGAGGGGCGTCTGAAGGAGACATTAACTCGGAGACGCCAGGCTCCCTCAATTGCCAGTATTGGCAGCACTTGTGACCTCAACCTTAAGATCCCAGGTAAGAATCTGAACAAGTATCCCCAGGACAGTGGGCTCCTTACGTACAAACACACATTTTACAGTTATATCTAGTCTGGTTATTCTCCGGCTTAGAAAAAGCTTGGCGTAACAGCACCCTAAGGATTGTCTTATACATATCACAGATAGTCTTGATTCCCTTTACTGGAGGACTCTAATCTACTACACTTTCTATAAGGTAGTACTTCCACAAATTACCCATAAATCTGTCCTCCCGCTTTACATCATGACGTCTTATTCTAATATTCTTTTTCTGAAAACTTTAATACATTGGTGCCCTCAACAAGCTCTCTCCTGCACTCCCTTCTTTAGGTAATTGGTTCCAGATGGTGTCGGCACAGGAACGTCTTACGAGAACCTTCACTCGCAGTAGCCACACATATACACGCACAGAACGCACAGAGATTAGTAAGACGCGTGGCGGGGAGACCAAGCGTGAGGTACGAGTGGAGGAATCTACACAGGTCGGAGGTGATCCTTTCCACAATGTGTTTGGAGACTTCTTGGGCAGGGAGAGTCTGGGGAGCTTCAGCACCATCGCCAGACAAGAGGGTGAGTACTAACGCACATATAGATAACTATACACATAGATGGGCGAGTACTGTAACATACATACAAGGGTGTTTGTTGAGCAATGTCCTTTCTTCATCAGGTGAAACAGGTTCTCAGGATATGACAGCCCAGGTGACCAGTCCATCTGGAAAGACAGCTGATGCAGAGATCATTGATGGTGAAGACAGCACATACAGTGTGCGCTTTGTGCCACAAGAAATGGGAGCTCACACTGTCAGTGTCAAGTACCGAGGCCAGCATGTCCCTGGGAGTCCTTTCCAGTTCACAGTTGGACCCATGGGAGAGGGAGGTGCACACAAGGTCCGGGCTGGAGGCACTGGTCTGGAGAGGGGAGTCGCAGGAGTTCCAGGTAAGAGTGTATGGATTCAGATGGCTTCAAGGAGTTTCCAAGGTCTAGGGAAGTCTTTATAATGACAGTGACTCTTTCCTAACAGCTGAATTTAGTATCTGGACACGTGAAGCTGGAGCTGGGGGTCTCTCCATTGCAGTTGAGGGTCCCAGCAAAGCTGAGATCTCATTTGAGGACAGAAAAGATGGATCCTGTGGTGTATCCTACATCGTACAAGAAGCAGGTGAGTCTAGGAGTTGTGGCGTGGGATTGACCAATCTGGGTGTCCAGAAAAGCTTTCACTTCAGCCAAGGATTGAGGGAATACCCGAACACGATGAATTGCTTTAATTAGCATTGATCACTGATTAAATTAATATTCAAGGACTTCAAAGAATAGATATCAGCCCCGGTGACATTATTGGTCGCCACTCTTGTAGGGTGACTGGAGGGGGTCTGTCTGGAAGAAATGTCTAAGGAACAATCTGACTAAACAGAGGGTGACTTGAGTCTACAAAAGAAGATAATTAAGTTTAATATAACTTTGTGTTGGAAATGTTAGCACTGCCAGACAGCCAGAGCTGCCTCTGCTCGTTGACCTTTCAGTGGGTGGAGACCAACAGCTGCTGAATCTAATTTTTGAAAGTAAATTTAATATTGAACAATATTCTTTTAGACGCTTGAAAATAATTGTTATTAATGACCAGTGCCTAATTAAAATATATAACTCCCATTGTGATGGCACCAAAGTGGCCCTTATCATGACCGGGCCTGTTGACCTCTCCTTCCAAGGTCATGAATCAAACAATCACAACTAGACCATCTCAAATGGCCACATCACATATCCAGAAACTGACCATCTTCCTCCTCTCGATGTCTAGGTGACTATGAGGTATCCATCAAGTTTAATGATGAGCACATCCCAGACAGTCCCTTTGTAGTACCGGTTGCGTCTCGCTCTGATGATGCTCGCCGGCTCACTGTCACCAGCCTACAGGTAACACCTTGGGAATAGATACTCTTTGGTTGTCGGATTTATCAGTTGATGTGTAGAGGCCATTTTAAATTCACATTGTCGTTATGAGAAATATTTAAGGATAGCTAATAATATATCAAAATGTTACGTTTAACCCAAACTAACTGGACCTTTTGTCTATAACAGGAGACTGGATTAAAAGTGAACCAGCCCGCCTCATTCGCAGTCCAACTGAATGGTGCTCGTGGAGTGATTGAAGGAAAGGTGCACACACCATCTGGAGCGGTGGAGGAGTGCTATGTATCCGAAGTGGACAGTGGTAAGAGAATAACATTAGAGATGCCATTTCCCAGACACTAACGCTACTTAAGATCTCTGAGCAGCCCTTTAACTTTTTCTTTACTTTCTTCAGATAAATATTCAATACGTTTCATCCCACGTGAGAACGGAGTGCACTCCATTGATGTGAAGTTTAATGGGCGGCACATCCCAGGCAGTCCTTTTAAGATCCGTGTGGGCGAGCAGAACCAGGTTGGAGATCCTGGGCTTGTCACAGCATATGGACCTGGACTGGAGGGTGGTGTCACAGGTGAGAACAGAGATACTATACTATAATAATATATGGGACTGTTGGCCATTTCCATACTCTAGCTTCACAGTAATATCCTCTTGCACAATACCTCTCTCCCCAGCCTATATATAAGGTCCTTTTTGGATATATTTATTATTGTGGTGGAGAGCCTTTGCAGTATCTCATCTTGTTGGAATGAGACATGAGTTTTCCCTCTGTGATCACTCAATCCGTTGTTTCTCTCCCCTGTTCATCATCCAGGAAGACCATCAGATTTTATAGTAAACACCATGAACGCTGGATCTGGGTCTCTCTCTGTGACCATTGATGGTCCTTCCAAGGTGAAGTTGGATTGCCAGGACTCTCCTGAAGGCTACAAGATCACCTATACACCAATGGCTCCTGGAAACTACTTGATCTCTATAAAATATGGAGGACCACAACACATTGTGGGAAGCCCATTTAAGGCCAGGGTTACAGGTAGGTTACTCCATATTTGTTTTCCCTTATTTAAGTCTTGACAATATGCCTGTACACTAATAGATTATTATTCAGTAATATGTTTCCCTGCCTCGCCTAATTCATCGCTCTCCATCACTCAGGTGTACGTCTCTCAGGGGGTCACAGCCTTCATGAAACATCCACCGTCCTCGTAGAAACAGTCACCAAGTCTTCTGCCTCAGTAGGAAGTTATGGAGTGGCAGTACCAAAATTCTCATCCGATGCCTCACAAGTTGTGTCTCGTGGTCCTGGGTTATCAAAGGCCTTTGTGGGACAGAAGAACACATTTACAGTAGATTGTAGCAAAGCTGGTGAGTGTATGAGTGTGCAATGCTGGCATATTGTTGCTGTTTAGTCATTCAGTCGTGCCCCACTCTCTGTAACACTGTGGACCACTATTTAAGACTGAAGGGGCTTGTGTACCTCAATGAAGCTACAAGCTATACCATGTAGGTTCACCCAAAATGGGCAGTCATAGCAGAGAGGTCAGACAGATCATTGTGCCCCTGGCAATCCACGCCAGTATCTTTACCAAGAAAACTTATGGCTATAGTGTCACAGAGAGTTGGACACGGCAGAAGGTTTTGGCGTGAAAGCGCTGCATTGTTTTGACGTTCACTGATCACAAACAACTCTTGTTCCATAGGCACAAACATGCTGATGGTGGGCGTCCACGGGCCAAAGACCCCCTGTGAGGAGGTATACGTGAAACACGTTGGCAACCGACTATACAATGTGACCTACACAGTCAAGGACAAAGGGGACTACATCCTGATCGTCAAGTGGGGGGATCAAAACGTCCCTGGAAGCCCCTTCCAAGTGTCTGTTCCTTGAGACACTTTCCTGTCTTCTGATATCCAGGAGGCATCTTAGGTGGCCTGCCCACCTTCCAATTAAGGACAGACCCCTCCCCTTTTTATGCAAATGCACTGATTAAAAAAACTGTAATTATAAAATAGAGTAAGTTCACCAAGTGCTTTTGCACGTTTAACCTACGGACTCTCCTGTAGTACTAGGCTGTGCTCGCGATGTCACGTGAGGGGTTGAGGAACGAGGGGCAACCAGCACATGACCAGCATGTGTCCCACCCGCTTTTTACAAACCAGTTCTTTATATTCCGGTTGGTGTTTCTTTTTGTAAAGTTGCTACTTGTTTGTTTTTTACGCGCTTTATGTATCCGTTTTGTGTTTGGGATGGGGGAGAATAAAGGTCGAGAGGTCAATGGAAATGCCAGGGGTCAAAGGGTTATTGCACATTCACGTCTTGTCGGCCATAATATCCATGATGCATCTGACTGGCTGGACAGGAAACAATAAAATAAATAATCTGGAAGCCCCACCCACAACTGCAAGTGGGCGGAGCTTCACCTGGTTTTGGCGATAGACCTATATCGTGATTGTTAACTCTTTACCAACCTCACAAACTCAATTTATAATAATTTGTTTTCTAAAAAAAAAGGTTTCCTGTAGAGAAAGAGTTAATACCTGACATTTTTGTTCAGAAATTATAAACTTTTGATAATTTAATTTTACATTTTAACCTTTTTTTTCAGTTCAGTTTTACTTTTTTTAAATTTATTTAAAATTTTAGGAGCCAGATTTGAGGTGCCGCTATTAATGTGGCTGCAGATAATAAAGTAATAAAATGATGGATCTACTTATTCTGCTATTATAAGGCATAAGGTTTGGGTCAAGATGACATGAAACTCAACCCCTTGACCTCTCACCTGGCCAGTCTCAAAGCAATATGATTGGTTGTCGTAGCACTGTGAGCTGAGGTCACGCCGCGCTTTGCCATGTGACTGCGTTTTGTTGAGCGTTGTTGTTTTTCGAGCACCGCGCGTTGTCTTAAAGGGCAGCGGATATTTGTTACTGACATTGGTGCCTACAAAAGAAAATAAAGATTTATTGCTAATGTGAAATAAACGACTCCGGTGTCTCCATTGCAAGTCCGTGTACATTACGAGATCGCCATGATGTTATGCCAGTATATGTCAGACTAGGGGGGCAGCGTGGTAGACACTGTATGAGGGTAAAGACCCCATGTCATTGATAAAAGAAACAAAAAGGGTGAGGACCTCAGTATAGGGGTGTGCACCTCAAGACATCCGTGGGCCACAAGTCTGATCAAGGTAGATCTGCGTCCATCATCTATTACATACTCTGGGTTTGACAAGACATCTTATAGTATATACCATAATCCTCTCTATGCAATGAACATGAGCTTGAGGGAGCTCATACAGGAAATAGCTGATACATGGGCCTGGACATTGCTCATGGAGGGTCGGACACGACTGAACGACTAAAAAACTACCGCAATATTCTCTCTCCACATATAATATTCATTAACCCATTCTCCTGGGTACATACAGTAGTTGAGCAATAGAACGAGACTCAACCAAAAATTAGGAACACAGGTGGGGCTACTGCTGGTTCAGGTGGTACTGGGGCGAGACTGAGGGGTACAGGGTGGCCCAAGGGGTAAGACTGAGGGGTACAGGGGGAGCCCAAGGGAGCATGAAAGGGGTGAGGCTGAGGGGTACAGGGGGAGCACAAGGTACAGAGGGAGCCCAAGGGAGCATGGAAGGGGTAAGACTGAGGGGTACAGGGGGAGCACAAGGTACAGAGGGAGCCCAAGGGAGCATGGAAGGGGTAAGGCTGAGGGGTACAGGGGGAGCACAAGGTACATGGGGAGCCCAAGGGAGCATGGAATGGGTGAGGCTCAGGGGGTTCAGGGGGAGCATGAAAGGGGTGAGGCTGAGGGGGGAGGCCAAGGTGGCATAAAAGGGGTGAGACTGAGGGGGTACAAGGGGAGGTCAAGGGAACATGGAAGGGTTGCGGCTGAGGGGTACAGGGAAAATTCAAGGGAGTATGGAAAAGGTTCAGCTTAAGAGGGTACAGGGGGAGCATGGAAGGAATGAGGAGCCCAAGGGAGCATGAAAGGGGTGAGGCTGAGGGTTACAGGGGGAGCCCAAGGTGGCATGGAAGGGGTGAGACTGAGGGGATACAGGAGGAGCCCATGGGAGCATGAAAGGGGTGAGGCTGAGGGGGTACAGGGGGATGCCAAGGGAACATGAAAGGGGTGAGGCTGAGGGGATACAGGGGGATGCCAAGGGAACATGAAAGGGGTGAGGCTGAGGGGATACAGGGGGAGTCCAAGGGAGCATGAAAGGGGTGAGGCTGAGGGGGTACAGGGGGAGGCCAAGGTGGCATAAAAGGGGTGAGACTGAGGAGGTACAAGGGGAGGTCAAGGGAACATGGAAGGGGTGAGGTTGAGGGGTTACAGGGGAGCCCAAGAGAGCATAAAAGGGGTGAGGCTGAGGGGGTTCAAGAGGAGCCCAAGGGGGACCTGGAAGGGATAAGGTTTGGAGAGTACAGGGGGAGCCCAAGGGAGCATGAAAGGGGTGAGGCTGAGGGGGTTTAGCGGGAGCCCAAGGGGGACATGGAAGGGGTAAGGCTGAAGGGTACAGGGGGAGCCAAAGAGAACATGAAAGAGGTGAGGCTGATGGGTACAGGGGGAGCCCAAGGGAGCATGGGAAGGGTGAGACTGAGGTGTACAGGGGGAGCCCAAGGTGGCATGGAAGAGGTGAGACTGTGGGGATACAGGGGGAAGCCAATGGAGCATGGAAGGGTTGCGGCTGAGGGGGTACAGGGGAAATTCAAGGAAGCATGGAAGGGGTTCAGCTTAAGGGAGTACAGGGGGAGCTCAATGGGACATGGAAGGGGTGAGGCTGAGGGGGTACAGGGGGAGCTCAATGGGACATGGAAGGGGTGAGGCTGAGGGGGTACAAGGGGAGCCCAAGGGAGAATGGAAGGGGTGAGGCTGTGGGGGTACAGGGGGAGCCGAAGGAAGCATGGAAGGAGTGAGGTGGATCAGGTACAAGAGAGCCTTGGCGTTATCATGGAGAGTTGGACACGACTGAATGACTAAACTACCACCTGAGGGGGTAAAGGGGAGCCCAAGAGAGCATAGAAGGGGTGAGGCTGAGGGGATACAGGGAGAGCTCAATGGAGCATAGAAGGAATGAGGCTGAGGGGGTACAGGGGAGCCCAAGGAAGCATGGAAGGGTTGCGGCTGAGGGGGTACAGGGGGAGACCATGGGAGCATGGTAGGGGTCAGGCTGAGGAAGTAAAGGAGGAGCCCAATGGAGCATGAAAGGGAGGTGGCTGAGGGGTACATGGGGGGCCAAAGGTGGCATAGAAGGGGTAAAGGCTGAGGGGGTACACAGGGAGGCCAAGGGAGCATGAAAGGGGTGAAGCTGAGGGGTACAGGGGGAGAACAGGGGGACATGGGAGGGGTGAGGCTGAGGGGGTAAATGAGGAGCCCAAGGGAGCATGATAGGGGTGAGGCTGAGGGGTACAGGGGGAGCCCAAGGTGGCATGGAAGGGGTGATACAGAAGGGTACAGGAGGAGCCCAAGGGGGCATGGAAAGGGTGAGGCTTAGAGGGTACAGGGGGGCCAAGGTGGCATGGAAGGGGTGAGACTGAAGGGTACAGGAGGAGGCCAAGGGGGCATGGAAAAGGTGAGCATGGATACAGGGGGAACCCAAGGGAGCATGGGAGTGTTGCGGCTGAGGGGTACATGAAAGATGCAAGGGAGCATGGAAGGGGTTCAGCGTAAGGGGGTATATGGAGAGCTCAATGGAGCATGAAAGGAATGAGGCTTAGGGGGTACAGGGGGAGCCCAAGGGGGCATGGAAGGGGTGAGGCTGAGGGGGTACAGGAAGAGGCCAAGGGAGCATGAAAGGGTGCAGCTGAAAGGTACAGGGGGAGCCCAAGGGAGCATGGGAGGGATGAGGCTGAGGGGGTTCAGGGGAAGCCCAAGAGAGCAATGGAAGGGGTGAGGCTTAGAGGGTGCAGGGGGAGCCCAAGGGGGACATGGAAGGGGTGAGGCTGAGGGGTACAGGGGGAGCCCAAGGTGGCATGGAAGGGATGAGACTGAGGGGGTACAAGAGAAGCCCAAGGGGGCAAGGAAGGGATGAGGCTGAGGGGGTACAGGAGGAGGCCAAGGGAGCATGAAAGGGTGCGGCTGAGGGGTACAGGGGGTGCCCAGTGGAGCATGGGAGGGGTCAGGCTGAGGGGTACAGTGGGGCCCAAGGTGGCATGGAAGGGGTGAGACTGAAGGGTACAAGAGGAGCCAAATGGGGCATGGAAAGGGTGAGGCTGAGGGGATAAAGGGGGGCCCAAGGTTGCATGGAAGGGGTGAGACTAAGTGGGTACAAGGGGAGGACAAGGGAGCACGGAAGGGGTGAGGCTGAGGGGCTACAGGGGGAGCCTAAGGGAGCATGGATGGGGTGAGGTTGAGCAAATACTGGTGGAGCCCAATGGAGCATGGAAGGGGTGAGGATGAGGGGTACAGGGGGAGCCAAATTTGGCATGGAAGGGGTGAGACTGAGGGGGGTACAGGAGAAGCCCAAGGGGGCATAGAAGGGGTGAGGCTGAGGAGGTACAGGAAGAGGCCAAGGGAGCATAAAAGGGGTGCAACTGAGGGGTACAGGGGGTGCCCAGGGAGGCATGGGAGGGGTGAGGCTGAGGGGTACTGGGGGAGCCCAAGGGAGCATGGAAGGGATGAAGCTGAGGGGATACAGGGGCAGCCCAAGATGGCATGTAAGGGGTGAGACTGAGGGGAACCTGGGGAGTCAAAGGGAGCATGGAAGGGATGCATCTGAGTGGTACAGGGAAAAGTAAATGAGCATGGAAGGGGTGAGGGGTACAGGGGAGCCCAAAGAAGCATAGAAGGAGTGAGGTTGAGCAGGTAGGAGAGCCTTAGCATTATCATGGAGAGTCGGACACGACTAAACAACTAAACAACCACCTGAGGGGGTACAGGGGGAGCACAAGAGAGCATAGAAAGGGTAAGGCTGAGGGGTACAGGGGGAGCCCAAGGAAACATTAAAGGGATGAGGATGAGGGGTACAGGGGAAGCCCAAGGGGGGCATGGAAGGGGTAAGGCTGAGGGGGTACAGGAAGAGGCCAAGGGAGCATAAAAGGGGTGAGACTGAGGGGGTTCAGGAGAAGCCCAAGGGGGCATAGCAGGGGTGAGGCTGAGGAGGTACAGGAAGAGGCCAAGGGAGCATAAAAGGGGTGCAACTGAGGGGTACAGGGGGTGCCCAGGGAGGCATGGGAGGGGTGAGGCTGAGGGGTACACAGGGAGGCCAAGGAAGCATGAAAGTGGTGAGGCTGAGGGGTACAGGGGGGCCCAAAGTGGCATGGAAGGGGTGAGACTGAAGGATACAGGAGGAGCCCAAGGGGGCTTGGAAAGGGTGAGGCTCAGGGGGTACAGGGGAGGCCAAGATGGCATGGAAGGTGTGAGGCTGAGGGGTATAGAGGGAGTCCAAGGGAGCCTGGAAGGGTAGCAGCTGAGGGGTATAGGGAAAATTAAAGGGAGCATGGAAGGGGTTCAGCTTAAGGGGGTACAGGGGCAGCTCAATGGAGCATGGAACGGGTGAGGCTGAGGGGTACAGGGGAGCCCAAGGAAGCATGGAAGGAGTGAGGCCTTGGCGTTATCATGGAGAATCGGACACAACTGAACGAATAAACATCCACCTGAGGGGGTACAGGGAGAGCCCAAGAGAACATAGAAGGGGTGAGGCTGAGGGGTTCAGGGGGAGCCCAAGGGGGACATGAAAGGGGTGAGGCTTAGAGGGTACAGGGGGAGCACAAGGGAGCATGGAAGGGGTGAGACTGAGGGGGCTCAGGGGGAGACCAAGGGGGACATGGAAGGGGTAAGGCTGAGGGGTACAGGGGGAGCCCAAGGTGGCATGGAAGGGGTGAGACTCAGGGGGGTACAGGGAGGCCAAGGGAGCATTAAAGGGGTGAGGCTGAGGGGTACAGGGGGAGCCCAAGGTGGCATGGAAGGGGTGAGACTCAGGGGGGTACAGGGAGGCCAAGGGAGCATGAAAGGGGTGAGGCTGAGGGGTACAGGGGAAGCCCAGGGGGGCATGGGAGGGGTGAAACTGTGGGAGTAAAGGAGGAGCCCAAAGGAGCATGAAAGGGGTGAGGCTGAGGGGTACACGGGGAGCCCAAGGTGGCATGGACGGAGTGAGGTTGAGCAGGTACAAGAGAGCCTTGGCATTATCATGGAAAGTCAAACACGACTAAACAACTAAACAACCACCTGAGGGGGTACGGGGGGAGCCCAAGAGAGCATAGAAAGGGTGAGGCTGAGGAGGTTCAGGGGGAGCCCAAGTGAGCAATGGAAGGGGTGATGCTTAGAGGGTACAGGGGGAGCCCAAGGGAGCATGAAAGGGGTGAGGCTGAGGGGGTTAAGGGGGAGCCCAAGGGGGACATGGAAGGGGTAAGGCTGAGGGGTACAGGGGGAGCCCAAGGAAACATGAAAGGGATGAGGATGAGGGGTACAGGGGGTGCCCAGGGGGAATGGGAGGGGTGAGGCTGAGATGTTACACAGGGATGCCAAGGAAGCATGAAAGTTTTGCGTCTGAGGCGTAAAGGTGGGCCCAAAGTTGCATGGAAGTGGTGAGACTAAAGGGTACAGGAGGAGCCCAAGGGGGCATGGAAATGGTAAGGCTGAGGGGGTACAGGGGAGGCCAAGGGATAAGGAAAGGGGTGAGGCTGAGGGGCTTCAGGGGGAGCCCATGATGGCATGTAAGGGGTGAGACTGAGGGGAACAGGGGGAGTCCAAGGGAGCATGGAAAGGTTGCAGCTGAGGGGTACAGGGAAAAGTAAATGAGCATGGAAGAGGTGAGGCTGAGGGGGTACAGGGGAGCCCAAGGAAGCATGGACGGAGTGAGGTTGAGCAGGTGCAAGAGAGCCTTGGCGTTATCATGGAGAATCGGACACGACTAAACAACTAAACTACCACCTAAGGGGGTACAGGGGGAGCCCAAGAGAGCATAGAAAGGGTGAGGCTGAGGGGGTTCAGGGGGAGCCCAAGTGAGCAATGGAAGGGGTGAGGCTGAAGGGGATAAGGGGGAGCCCAAGGGGGGCATGGAGGGGTAAGGCTGAGGGGTACAGGGGGAGCCCAAGTGAGCAATGGAAGGGGTGAGGCTGAAGGGGATAAGGGGGAGCCCAAGGGGGGCATGGAGGGGTAAGGCTGAGGGGTACAGGGGGATCCCAAGGAAACATGAAAGGGATGAGGCGAGGGGTACAGGGGGAGCCCAAGGTCGCATGGAAGGGGTGAGACTTAGGGGGGTACAGGAGAAGCCCAAGGGGGCATAGAAGGGGTGAGGCTAAGGGGGTACAGGAGGAGGCCAAGGGAGCATGAAAGGGGTGCGACTGAGGGGTACAGGGGGTGCCCAGGGGTCATGGGAGGGGTGAGGCTGAGGGGGTACACAGGGAAGCCAAGGAAGCATGAAAGTGGTGAGGCTGAGGGTTACAGGGGGGCCCAAAGTGGCATGGAAGTGATGAGACAGAAGAATACAGGAAGAGCCCAAGGGGGCATGGAAAGGGTGAGGCTGAGGGGGTACAGGGGAGGCCTAGGGAGCATGGAAGGAGTGAGGTTGAGCAGGTGCAAGAGAACCTTGGCGTTATCATGGAGAATCGGACACGACTGAACGACTAAACATCCACCTGAGGGGGTAACAGGGGGAGCCGAAGGGAACATGAAAGGAGTGAGGCTGAGGGGTAAAGGGGGAGCCCAAGGTGGCATGGAAGGGGTGAGACTGAGGGGGGTACAGGAGGAGCCCAAGGGGGCAAAGAAGGGGTGAGGCTGAGGGGGTTAACAGGGAGGCCAAGGGAGCATGAAAGGGGTGAGGCTGAGGGGGGCAAATGAGGGGTGAGGCTGAGGGGGTACAGGAGGAGCCCAAGGGAGCATGAAAGGGGTGAGGCTGAGGGGTACAGGGGGAGCACAGGGGGGCAAGGGAGGGGTGAGGCTGAGGGGGTACAGGAGGAGCCCAAGGGAGCATGAAAGGGGTGAGGCTGAGCGAGTACCGGGGAAGGCCAAGATGGCATGTAAGGGGTGAGAGTGAGGGGAACAGGGGGAGTCCAAGGGAGCATGGAAGGGGTTCAGCTTAAGGGGGTACAGGGGAGCTCAATGGAGCATGGAAGGGGTAAGGCTGAGGGGGTACAGGGGAGCCCAAGTAAGCATGGAAGGAGTGAGGCCTTGGCGTTATCATGGAGAATCAGACATGACTGAACGAATAAACATCCACCTGGGGGGGGGTACAGGGAGAGCCCAAGAGAGCATAGAAGGGGGTGAGGCTGAGGGGGTTCAGGGGGAGCCCAAGGGAGCATGAAAGGTGTGAGTGTGAGGGGGTACAAGGGGAGCCCAAAGTAGCATAGAAGGGGGTGAGGCTGAGGGGGTTAACAGGGAGGCCAAGGGAGCATAAAAGGGGTGAGGCTGAGGAGTACAGGGGGTGCCCAGGGGGGCAAGGGAGGGGTGAGGCTGAGGGGGTACAGGAGGAGCCCAAGGGAGCATGAAAGGGGTGAGGCTGAGGGGTACAGGGGGAGCCTTAGGGAACATGAAAGGGGTGAGGCTGAGGGGTAGAGGGGGAGCCAAAGGGAGCCCAAGGGAGCATGAAAGGGGTGAGGCTGAGGGGGTACAGGGGGCCCTAGGGGGACATGGAAGGGCTGAGGCTGAGGGGGTAAAGGGGGAACACAATGGAGCATGAAAAGCATTAAGCTGAGGTAGTACATTGGGAGACCAAGGGACATGGAAGGGGTGAGCCTGAGGGGGTACAAGGGGGCCCCAAGGTAGCAAAGCGAGGGGCCACATTTGCAGAGGTGGAGGCTCTACGCCACCTCACTCCGGGATAAATAAACCCCAGAAAAGCACGACTTACTAACGCGTAAAGAGGAAATACGGACTTACACCAAAGAAAAAAAAAATTAATACGAGGTCACAAAAATACGAACTTAACGGCAAAACGCGTACAGCAAAAAACACAAAAAACAATGAAAATTTAAAAAATATATATACAAAAACATCACACACAGCACGGGGAGACTGCCAGGACAACGGGCACTAAGGCTGCGCGCTAATTAAAGTACAATTTAATGAGTTTACACAATTTGAAATCGCCTAAGCGAGGAAAAAAATGGCGGATGAAAAAAATGAAAACAAGGCTACACGATCCCAAAATGCGCAAAACACCGCCAGACACGTACGACTTTTTCCAGGGACGTACGAGGTACTAACATACACACTTAGGAAGTAGTAGCGCATAGACAAACAACGCCGTTTTACAACACTAACCCTACGAAACTCAAATGGCGCTTTACACAACTAAACCAACGCTTTGCCCTCGCGCGCGCAGCTGGGACATTGGTGACACTTTCTCCTCAGTGCAGCAACTGGACAACTGGACATTGTAAGCTGCAGGAAAATAAAAAACAGATTGTTAGCTCTTCAGGCTACTCATTGCTGGATATATTAATTACAAATAGGTAAAGTATATTTGTTTATTAAGTAAATAAGTTATTAATAATTATAGAAAAAAACTGACAAATACGCCTCAGAGAAGGTCCTTGCCGTGGCTCACAATTTTATTGCCCGTCATTTTTGACAGCAAGTCGCTAGTAATTATCATAATTCCCATCATCCAACTGATGCTCTGTACTTACAGTGAGCTGAGCACCAGGGGGCAGCGCTGCGGATAAAGTTCCCGGTGGTGCAGCCAGTGCGCCGATATTGTAACGGTCTACGCACGCTTCCTCGATGTTACGATGGATATAATATCCTGGGGAACGATTTACTGACAGGGACTTTATTTTATTAAATAAGATCAAACCAATAGTCTCTGTATGGGTCTGCCCTCTGCAGTGTATGCAGACACAGACTCTGTACGGCTGTCCTAGCCAATCAGGGGCCACGTCTCAGCAGCATGTTACTGAGAGATGATCTTATTAAATCAGTAAATAAATACGCAGGTTATTATGCACCTAGCAGCGCCCGGGACCTTCCTGTACCGGTAATGCAATTAATCAAAACCTTTTCTGTATCCAAGCTCACCCCCGGGCAGTTTATCTGAGTCTACACTTTCTCTCACGCTTCTAATCCTGTTAGGGAACAAATATACAATGTCTGTCATCATTAAGGCAAAACTATATACATTTGTTACAAATTGAAGTCTATATATTTATTTTGAAAATGTACAAAGGGTTAAATCAAGTTCTTCAAAAGGAAATGAGATAAACCTGGCGCCTCGGGGGTGCGTTACATTATCTGGAGCTCCGCCCTTCTTTATTCAAATTGTGGTACAGTCTGCAGCTGCCTATTTACTGCACAGCTTTACTGGCATAGTGTGGGTAAATGTGCTGCACTATCAGTTATAACCAAAAAGAGGACAGAAGGAGCTCTAACCTAAAGAACAGGGGACTTGTAAACTAATGAGCTGGCCTTTAGCGTTGATATGAGGACTGCCAGATGTACCTGACACATTCCCATTGTGCAGATGTACCTTCAAATCATGACCTCTTATTCCTCTTTTTCTTTATTAAAGGGCCCCTGTCATACTAAATGTTCTATCAGGCATTTAAATGAAAGTGTTTCCTCCTCCTTATTGGCTGATGATAAAGACTTATAGGGAGCCTGCTCATTGGGTCGTCTTATCTGATTGACATTACATTGAATGACAATACAGCACACAAAACTGCAGTCATTTCCTGTAATATTGGGCTGTATTCACTAAGGTGTGAAGTGTATGCAGCCATCCCGGAGCCAGCTGGGGGGCTAGGGGGGGTCTCACCGTAATAATGAGGACTTACACACCTTAGTGAATACAGCCCAGCTCACATACAAAGGGGAGAGAGACTAAGAGAGCGTGGGGGATGGGGAGAGACATACGGGCAGGTACAGGGTCAAATACACCAGAGACAGGCGGGGTAACAAAGAGGGGCAAGAGGCCGGAGGAGAGAGTGATGGAGACAACAAACAGGCTAAAGAGAGGGACTAGAAAGAGACAGGCTGTGCACACATACACAGGGAAAGAGACAGACAGGGAGGGCAACAAGCAGAGAAAGAGACAGGTGAGGAGAGTGCAAACAGGAGAGAGTGAGGTAGGGTAAAACATCAAGAGACGGAGAAAGAGACAACATGGTGAAAGGGAGAGAGAAATGAGAGAGGACAGATAGAGAGAGAGGGAGGGAGGGAGATGAGGGGGGCGATAGAGAGAGAGAGACAGGATAGGAGAGAAAGAGGAGGAAAGAGAGAGAGAGTGGGAGAAAGAGGTGAGAGGAAGATAGAGAGAGAGAGAGAGAGAGAGAGAGAGAGAGAGAGAGAGAGAGAGAGAGAGGATAGGAGAGAAAGAGGAGGGAAGATGAGAGAGAGAGAGAGAGGGAAGGGAGAGGAGGGAAGATGAGAGAGAGAGGGGGGAAAGGGAGAAAGAGAGGGAAAGGAGAGGAGGGAAGATGAGGGAGGGAGAGAGAGGGAGATGAGGGGGGCGATAGAGAGGAGTGATAGAGAGAAGAGAGAGAGAGAGGAGTGATAGAGAGAAGAGAGAGAGAGAGGAGTGATAGAGAGTAGAGAGAGAGGAGGGGAGATAAGAGAGAGGGAGAAGGAGGATAGAGAGGGAAGAGAGAGATGGAAAGAGAGAGACAGGATGGGAGAGATAGAGAGAGGGAGGGAGAAGGGAGAAAGGTGAGAGGAAGATAGAGAGGGACGAGAGAGGGAGAGGAAGAGACAGGAGTGGGGTAGAGAGAGGAGGGAAGATGAGAGAGAGAGAGAGAGAGAGAGAGAGAGGGAGAGGGAGGGAGAGGGAGAGGGAGGGAGAGGGTGAGGGAAAAGGGAGAAATAGAGAAGGA
>CM050167.1:400996294-401006294 GCA_027410445.1 Discoglossus pictus
CAATGTCCTATTAAAGGGACCTCGTCCAGTTATTTTGGGACTGACCCATCTGTGGCAGAAGCAGCCACAAGAGACTTTTGCCTTGATTATTGCCTGTATTTGAGCTGTATGTTATTTTAGCATAGTGGATTTTATTAGACAGTTTTATTCCCCTCCCTCCTAGAACACCAGTTTAGAACCCTTAATAACTGTCAAATTTTCAAACACTGTCAGTTTTCTCTGTCTGAGGAGGAGTTGCTCTGGCTGTGTGAGTGCTGGTACTTTGGGTGCTCATTAAACAGACCTGCTTGACCCTTTCTTGAAGCCTTGGCTCATGCTTGGGGGAATGTGATAAGTCTGCAGTGCTGATGGTGTCGGTTGGAGTGCTTGAAGTCCTCGGCAAGCACTAGGAGCATCGATTGGCGGAGGTACTCGGTTGGAGTGCCAGCGGGTCCGTCACACCATCATTTTGTGAAACAACAACAAAGATCTGAGACGTATTTATGAGACTGAGATTTATTGTAGTTTCAGTAACTGGGAAACAAGTGGAACTGCAGAACAAAGTGTGAGAGCTGAGTAACCACATGCAGACCCTTTGCTCCCCCCTCCCCAGATTCACTGCTTCTCCTCCACTGTCATCCCTCACCTCATACACACCGAGATCCCATTCCCATCCTAATCCTCCTACTGATGATTTTCTCATTCCTCCACAGAACACTCCTCACTGACCCTCACACCCCCTCTGCCCCATCAGACCCCTTCATCTCCCCTCATCTCTTCTCATCCTCCATCAGACCCTCTCATCTCTTCTCATCATCCATTAGACCCCCAGATCTCCTTGCAGTCCTCCAGTAGACCCCCTGATATCTTCTTATCCTCCATTAGAACATCTGATCTCCTCTGATTCCTCTATAAGACCCCTTCATTACCTTTTCATTCTCCATCAGACCTCATCAACTTCTCTAATCCTCCATCAGTATGGACTAGTAACTCCTTGCTTTGCTCCACCAGATTATCCTCTTGCGTCAAAACATTTAAATCCTCACTTAAAACGCATCTCTTTAAAGAAACGCATCACCTTTCACACTAACACGCTTATCACCTCTCTCATCCTATTTTACCCTCACTATATCCTAAGTACTTTGGGAATTCACCATGGACATTGGATTCCTAGCTCAGACACGACCCTCCTTGCTTTGCGATATGGTAATTTGTATTTATCTTTATCTTAACTTAACTTATGTACAGCGCTACGGAATATGTTGGTGCGTTCTAAATGAACTATAATAATAATAATATCAGTCCCCCCAATCTCCTCTCATTTCTCCATCAGACCCCTCATCTCTTCTCATCCTCCAGCAGACCCCTCATCTCTTCTCATCCTCCATCAGACCTCCAGATCTCCTCCCATTCCTCCATCAGACCCCTGATCTCCTCCAATTCCTCCATGAGACCCCCTGATCTCCTCTCATTCCTCCATCAGACCTCCAGATCTCCTCCCATTCCTCCATCAGACCCCCTGATCTCCTCTCATCATCCATCAGACCAATGATATCCTCTCATTCTTCCATCAGACCCCCTCATCTCCTTTCATCCTCCATCAGAACCCCTTATCTCCCCTCATTCAGACACCCTCATCTCCTCTCATTCCTCCACCAGAAACCCTGATCTTCTCTCATCCTCCATCAGACCCTCTGATCTCCTCTCATCATCCATCAGACCACTGATCTCCTCCCATTCTTCCATCAGACCCCCTCATCTCCTTTCATCCTCCATCAGAACCCCTTATCTCCCCTCATTCAGACCCCCTCATCTTCTCCCATTCCTCTATCAGACCCCTAATCTCCTCTCATCCTCTATTAGACCACCTGATCTCTTCTCATTTCTCCATCAGACCCCCTGATCTCCTCTCAGTCATCCATCAGACCCCTGATCTCCTCTCAGTTGTCCATCAGACCCCCTAATCTCCTCTCAGTCGTCCATCAGACCCCCCGATCTCCTCTCAGTCGTCCATCAGACCCCCTGATCTCCTCTCATCTTCCATCAGACCCCCTCAGCCTCGCCTACACCCGATCCTCCCTCTTCTCGGTCACTCCTGGTCAGCACAGGGCTCAGCAGTTCTCTGAAGCTGGTCGTGTTCCTGCAGGAGGAAGAGGAGAGGGTAAAACTGACCACCATTTATCTGGCTCCATAGTGTATGATCACTGAAATATGATACTGGGAGTGATACTCTGCAGGTAGCTGGGGCTCAGCAGTATGTGTAGTACAGTAACTACAGACCTGTAGTAGGTACTTAGCAATAGGGAGTAATGCTCTGCAGTGTCAGTAGGAACGCAGCAATAAAGGAGTGATGCTCTAAGGAGTGATAATCTGCAGTGTCAGTAAATAATCAGCAATCAGGGAGTGATGCTCTGCAGTGTCAGTAGGAACTCAGCAATCAGGGAGTGATAATCTGCAGTGTCAGTGGGAACTCAGCAATGAGGTAGTGATAATCTGTCTGGTCAGTAGGAACTCATCAATAAGGGAGTGATGCTCTGCAATGTCAGAAGGAACTCAGCAATCAGGGAGTGATGCTCTGCCATGTCTCACTTGCCTGTCTCTCCTGGTCTGCATGATATAAGTGCGCTCTCTTTTCACTCTCTCCAGGCGCTCTCTCACTGCTGTCTTCTGACGCTCTGCCGTCTCCTAAGAAGAATATCAGTGGTAGGTATAGAGGGATGGAGGACACTCTAGGAGTTGGGTTACTATAAGATTATCCTTGAGAATCTTTCCTAGCGGGCTGGTTCATCTACTTAATTCTAAGCGATGCTCAGTCCTGATTTATATCTCACCCAATGCAGATCATTATCAGCTCTGGCTCACCTGGGACGGCGGCTCAGGGGAGACTTGGGGGGATCCTCTTTGTGGGGTCCCTAGGAGATCTTCCTCTGATTTTCTATTTCTGGCGATAGAGAGTCTCTCCTGGAACTGGAGCAGTAAAAGAAATATATGTGTGAGGGGACTCCATTACATTAATATGTATAGATTAGATGAGAATGTGGCGATCTGCTTTCTTCAGTCGGGCTTGATATGGCTGTTATGGCCAAACCCACCCAGCAGATACACCAAGTTCTTTATATCCCTTCACCAAGACAGCTGATGTTTCTAAGACGTCCTTCCTTAAAATGTTATCACAGGATCAGCTTTATAAACCTCAGGAACTGCTGTTACTTGAACTGATAACATAACATAACATAGCAATAACTCTACAAGGTTTCATAACATCCACTCCATTAATTGTACAGGGCCAGGGCAGCTATTTTCTTCACTATGGATTCTGACACATTTATATATATATATACTAGCGACTTGCCCGTCAAAAAATGACGGGGCAATAAAATGTTAATGCTTTTAAAACTGTTTGCCACACAATGTGAGTCTCTGATATTCTTAACCTTTTTATCTACAAAGAAGGACAACATTTGTAATACATTTTTTAAATTTTTTTTAACTTTCAACTTGTATTTCACCAACAGGTAAACCATATTTTTTGTTTAATATGAACTATTTTAATTGTCATATATGCAAGAATAATATAACAATTGCTGAAGTTTTGATGAATACATATTGTAAACCATAACATAAAACTTTGTAACATGCAACTTGTATTTGAAACAATCTTGAACCATTTGTTTTACTATACTAACATTTTTAATTGATAGTTATGCATGAGTAACATAAGAATATGTCAACTTTCTGTGAATAAGTATTTGCAACAATTACATAATGCTTTGTAACATTCAACTTTTATTTAAATTACTGGTAAACCACATAGGTATTGAATCCAGAGGAAGGCAAACAATAAAACCTCCATTGAAACTTGGCCAATTGTATCAAAGAGGGAAAAAAAAAATCCTTCCTGACCCCATTAACTGGCGATCGGATTACTCCCTGAATCAATACTCAATTATACATTTCAATTTATTAACAAATGGTTATCTAACTACTAACATAAATCCTTAACTATATACAATATACAATGAAACCACTTTGCACACCTTTTAAAACACAATGTTAACATGTCAAATAGTAACTGAAAATACTAACATTTAACCTTGAATTGTAGGAAAATGCCTCCTAATTGTTTTGTGGGGCCAATCATGTAAAAAGGTAACTTCTAACACATTCCAATATGTTACAGTTTCTTTTTCTTGTTATTTTTGTAGTTCTTGAAAATGGCACATAGAGTTTCCTATGTGAAATAGTGGTCCTCTAAAAAGAGTCTGAATGACATAAAATTTCATCCTCGAAATTAAACCACTGTTCTCTATATTTCTTGTGGTATAACTTCTTTGATATAAGAGAAATGTTCCTTTTTCAATGTTGTTATATATGAATACATTGCAGTTTTTTTTTTTTTGGTATGTCCAAGTGGTTGCCTTAAAAAGAGCCCAGCAGACTTGTAATTTTGTCTATGGCATATAACCACTGTTTATTGTTGTTCTTGTTTTTAACTTTTTGTTATTATTCTTGTAGTTCGTGCAAATGGCACATAGAGTTTCCTATGTGAAATAGTGGTCCTCTAAAAAGAGTCCCACTGACATAAAAGTTCATCCTGGAAGTAAAACCACTGTTCTCTATGTTTTTTAGCCATTTTATAGAGTTTCTCAGTAAAATTGTTGTCCTCTAAAATGAGTCTGAATGACATAAAATGCGGTCCTCGAAATAAAACCACTGTTCTCTATGTTTACAGAACCTCATAGTAGACAATGTTTTTGATAAAAATGCGTCCATCCACCAATAAATCACCATGACTTGTGTTTTCTTCAATATGAACTTTAGTTTCCTCTGGATTGTTGCATCTTGAAAATGCAACATATAGTTGTCCATGTGCAAAGACAGGTTACTTCAAAAAAATACCCACAAGTTTGTCCTTGGGATTTATTAATGGTCATTGCAAATGCAATGATGATGGGAAATTGTCTCCTTTGAAGGACAAAAGGCAAACCACTCTCACTTGGAGCCAAATCAATTCTTGGTATAAGAACTGGTTCACCTTTATGGGTATCGTTCATAACTTCTGCATATATAAAATGATTCTTTAAATCCTTCACAATTAATGTGGTCCCATTACAAAGTCCTTTTTTGGGGATTCATATTTCACAGTAGTATGACAATTGCCCCTTGTTTAAGTTGCAAAATATGTGGTGGCATTTGTTATAAATATATGATTAATTAACCAATTTTGGAGCTATAATGAAGAGGTTAATATGCTTGAATGTCTTGCTTGTGGATATCCAGTTATCTGTGATGTTATCTGTCATAAGGAACAAAGGAAAGCTAACTTTCCCGGATGACACCCTGCTGGTGATCAAACAACAAAAGGTCAGTACTAAAAGCCTCGGGGATGAATTTGCATCATGGACATAATGCACAGGAATCAACTCAAAAGAGACAAGAGGTCGAGCGAAGGTGCAATGAAGAATCACATCCAGGGGTCATTCACTGATGAAAGATTTGATTGGCTGGGACAATCCCAGGGTGTGGCTATGATGTGTATAACTGGGCCAAATGGACTTGCTGGGTAGTAGAATTATCTTAGGAAAGAACAGAGGAATTAGGTGGAATACTCTACACTTGCATACACACACTCAGAGACATTAGTATTATATAAATAGATTATGGAAATAGAGCCTTGTATATTCAGAAGCTAAAATCACCACTACCTGTTGTATGTTAATAAACGCTTTAACTTATAAGTTTCCAGTGTATTTGGAGTTATTATAGCAGTCAGATGTAAGTTAACTGGTCAGGATATACGGTTAGAATTCCAGTATAAAAGGACTATATTTAACAGCATTCCAGAGGGAGTTAAAGAATTAATAAATTCCATAGTAAAGTTAGATTCACTGGCTTTGTCATCTGCCAGAACGGAATCTGCACTGTAATAGTTTTTTTGGGGTGCATTGATTAATTTCAAAATGTTGTTATTTAGATTGAAGTCATCTATATTTTCTGATGTCAATATGACTTGGCTTGCAATGTCTGAGTAATCCTCATTATTGATAGTATTTAGAAAGATTGCCGATATTAGTGATTCTTTGCAAATCATTTCAGATGGAATTTGAACAGTATCATCAGGTAAATTAGTTATTTTTTTGATGTTTTCCTTCTCCAATCTGAATTGGCCAATCATTGAATTGATTTTGGCCTTCAGATCGCATATTTATTTCTAATTTAAGGTGTGTAAATCTTTTCCACAGCTTACTTCTCTTTATACACGTTTCGTCGATGTCAGTCCTACTTCCATGTGGCACCACAGGTAATGTTTGCCTAAAATCTCCTCCTAACAACATCACCTTTCCACCAAATGGCAAATCATTAGCCATAACTTCTTTTAATAATCAATCAATACATTGCAGGGCATGACATGACATCATCTATTATAATTAATTTACTCTTGTGAATTTTTTTTGCTTGTAAAGAATTCATTCGAATATCCAACACTGATGTTTCTAGAATGGGAACTGGCAGTTTAAATCCACTATGTACAGTTCTGCCACCTTCTAACAAAAGTGCTGCAATTCCAGTGGCTGCAAATGGCAGTGCTATTTGATCTTAAACTGAAACGTTCAATGTCTCTTGGACTAAAAGTATACATTTGTGGGATAATTTTATGATTGTTTTTTTCATTGTCACCATTGGCCATTTAAGAATACATAGTGATATGGAATGTCAATGTATAAAAATTGTGTGGCCTAAGTGTCCTGACAATTTAATTGAAACCAAGCATTATCTATCTCCACTTTGTGCTAACGCATTTCTTTCATTACCTGCATTGAAGCAAACAAATTGACTTTGTGGCAAAAGGACAGCTAATCAATACATAGCATGTGACCAATCATGCATCTCAAATTTGCGAAGACGCCTATCACGACCCACTCTCTGGCTGGGGTCTGCTGACTTGATTTGGGTTACTCTGGACCTTGGAGTAGCTTTGAGTACAGGAACATCATGTCTCAGCCCTTGGTTTAGACTGAGCAATATTGACAGTAAGTCTGACGAATCTTACTGGAAGCATATGTCCCTGGGTAAATAATACATCTGCACACAAAGTCTTGATGAAAATTATGAACAACTTCTTTATTTTTCCACAAGTATTTAAACAACTCACAAAACCAGTACAGGGAGTGGCTACTCTTAGTCAAACCCTCATTCCCCTCTGGCCATTCTCACAGAAGTAATTTGTGGGAACTTATTAGTCTCCTCCCCCAGTGCCTTCCCACTAGGTGTGGCTACAAGCTCATTCTCTCCCTGTCTGTGGAGAGAGTAACATCTCTGCCCTGGCCTATGGCCCTAGTATTGAGGCTGGAAGCCGCTGTACTATCCCATTGTCCTACGGTGCCTGGCAGTCTGGCAAATCTCTTTGTTCTGGCCTTGCTATCACTTCAAGTGTTTACTCTAAAGACCATATGGCCAACTCCTGACTGAGAGTTTATACAATGGGGGAGGGTTGACTAATTAAAACATAACTATCACTCCCCAATACAATATACAATATAACACTAACATATTATCCCCCATAACACAATATACAGATGGTGGCGATTGGTATATAACAGTCCAGTCCCAATATAGGCCACTGCTGCCAGTCTCAAGATGGCCCCAGCATAGTTCACGCCAAATCCAATATGGCCCCTGGGTGATTCATGACAACACCTCCCCAAGCGTGGCAGGAAACATCCCTGATTTTTCCAGCTACGCTGATCAGTCATGAATGTGCTGGTTTGGCCCTCTGTATGCTATGCCAGTTCTTGTCTGTCCCAAGGTGCAGAGTAAAAACCTCCCCCAGCCCTTGGCCTTGCTCCCACTGTATAGAGCAAATTGCTCTTCCCATTCACACCCACCCAAATAGTCCAGGGTACCTCCCCAATAATCTGGTATCCCAGAGTACAACAGGTGGGCCACAGTTTCTGTCCCATAGCAACTCTGTTCCCCCCAGCCAGTCCCCACCGATGGGCTGGGATCTCTAATACAGTCTCTGGGCCTATGGTATTGCAAAGGGACCGTTCCTCTTGGCTTTCTTCCTCTGGTCCAGCTGTTTCCGTTGCTGCTTGGGGAGCTACGCTGCTCCCACCCAAGCTGTGCTTACACTCCTCCATTGCCCGGGGTTGAGCAACTTTATCCCAGTCCTTTCTGTTGAACTGGGTCTTTGGAGTGGTGTCTGTTCCAGTGGGCCCCTGGACAATGGTTATCCAGGGTATCTCCCCACTTGGTACACCCTCTGTCATGGTGCCACTCTGCACCCATAATGCTTTTGCCAAAGCTGGCATGCTTGCTGCCCTGGCCTGGCTCTTTGTGCCCCTGGCACTCTCTTGCTGTGGGAGGTCAGGTTCCCTGTAGCCAGAAACCAATTCTTTTCCCTCCCCACAGTCTCTTAAACAACCCTCCTGGGCTCTGTGCTTCACTAGCACCTCTGGGGACAACTCCCCTGGACTGTCAGGGTACAGACAGTGGTTATCTGATGCAGGCTGGGGAATCTCATCATTCCCTTCCAGCCTGGCCTCTAAGGCTCCCTTCCCACCGTCCATCACATAATAATCCAGAGCCTCTGGCTCCATTAGCAGTTCTGGCCAACACACTTTGCCTAGAACTTCTGAGGGCAGACTTAACTTATCTGGCCCTAGCTTGTGAGCAGTTCCCATTTCCTCTGGGATTAACTCTCTTGGGGTATCAGGGGGCAGACATGGATTATCTGACCCCACCCAGGGAACATTCGACTGGGTCTCTGGCTCTTGGGGCTGGTGACTAGGCCCTGACACAGTTACTGCATGTTCTAGGGGCAAACATTCTCCATCCCCAGGAGTTGGCAAAGGAACAGTGTTTACCCCTTCCCACTCCTCACTTTGTTTACAGTCTAGAAATGCCTCTCCCCAGTTCCAGTGAGCATACTCACTCTGGTACATACCGTCTGAGTTGTAAGAATACTTCTTGGGTATCGCATCCCACAATTCCACGTACTCAGCCTCCAGTTGCAGCTCTTGCTGAATCAGGGGTTCCAGCAAAGGAGCCTCCGGGAACCATGCTTCCAGTCCCAGACCCCGGCAGCGTTCAACAAACAAGTTATTATGCCTCCTTGCAGTTCCCATGCCACATTCCGGATCACCATTCAGAATCTCACCGACCCCATATTCTAGATCCAAACGAAAATAGAGATCCTCTCTCCGGCCACCCAAGGACTCTATCCTGGCAAGGTACTGTTCCTCCAAGTCCATCTCTTTCTCTACCAGTTCCTCCAACCAGCTTGCCAGCTCATGGCCATGCCATAATTGCATGAATGCCATCCATTGATTTAGCAGGAGTAGTCTGTAGTCCTCTGCTTCCATCTGCTCCATTTTCTGGTCCTTCTCAGAGTACCCCACCACTGTGCCACCAATTATCACGACCCACTCTCTGGCTGGGGTCTGCTGACTTGATTTGGGTTACTCTGGACCTTGGAGTAGCTTTGAGTACAGGAACATCATGTCTCAGCCCTTGGTTTAGACTGAGCAATATTGACAGTAAGTCTGACAAATCTTACTGCAAGCATATGTCCCTGGGTAAATAATACATCTGCACACAAAGTCTTGATGAAAATTATGAACCACTTCTTTATTTTTCCACAAGTATTTAAACAACTCACAAAACCAGTACAGGGAGTGGCTACTCTTAGTCAAACCCTCATTCCCCTCTGGCCATTCTCACAGAAGTAATTTGTGGGAACTTATTAGTCTCCTCCCCCAGTGCCTTCCCACTAGGTGTGGCTACAAGCTCATTCTCTCCCTGTCTGTGGAGAGAGTAACATCTCTGCCCTGGCCTATGGCCCTAGTATTGAGGCTGGAAGCCGCTGTACTATCCCATTGTCCTACGGTGCCTGGCAGTCTGGCAAATCTCTTTGTTCTGGCCTTGCTATCACTTCAAGTGTTTACTCTAAAGACCATATGGCCAACTCCTGACTGAGAGTTTATACAATGGGGGAGGGTTGACTAATTAAAACATAACT
>CM050167.1:401011294-401040343 GCA_027410445.1 Discoglossus pictus
TCCCTCATCGTCCTCCCCCCTCCCTTGATGATAAGGGGGGGAAGAGACACAGGGATAAGTGTGAGGGGTGTTAGGGTAAGGGGTGTTAGGGATAAGGGTGAGGGGGTTAGGTGTTGGGTGAGGGGTGTTAGGGCTAAGTGTGAGGGGTGTTAGGGTGAGGGGCGTTAGGGATAAGTGTAAGGGGTGTTAGGGTGAGGGGCGTTAGGGATAAGTGTAAGGGGTGTTAGGGTGAGGCATGTTAGGAATAAGTGTGAGGGGTGTTAGGTCTTAGCGATAAGTGTGAGAATGTTAGGGTTAGCTGTTAGGTTGATGGGTGTTATGGATAAGTGTGAGGGGTGTTAGGGTTAGGGTAAGGGGTGTAAGGGATAAGTGTGATTGGTGTTAAGGTAAGGGATGTTAGGGTTAGGTGTTAGGGTAAGGGCTGTTAGGTAACGTGTGAGGGTGTATTAGGATTAGGTGTTAGGGTGAGGGGTGTTAGGGATAAGTCTAAGGGGTGTTAGGGTGAGGCATGTTAGGAATAAGTGTGAGGGGTGTTAGGGTGATGGGTGTTAGGGATAAGTGTAAGGGGTGTTAGGGTGAGGCATGTTAGGAATAAGTGTGAGGGGTGTTAGGTCTTAGGGATAAGTGTGAGGGGTGTTAGGGTTAGGGTAAGGGTTAGGGGTTAGGGTAGGGTTAGGGTTAGGGTAAGGGGGTATTAGGGTTAGGTGTTAGGTTGATGGGTATTATGGATAAGTGTGAGGGGTGTTAGGGTTGGGTGCTAAGGTGAGGGGAGGATGATGACACAGGGGTGTCCTTGCAGCAGAGATCAAAAGAGTCCATCAGAACTGTATTGCACACTGTGTACAGTAGCCTAGCTATGGTTTTCCCTATTGATGCAGTATCATCTACACTCTCCCTCCTCTCAGTAAGACTGCAAGTTAGTTATGATTCCAAAATGGCTGCTGTCCATGAGGTAGAAGGGTCTGGAAGGCAGGGTATGATGCTGATTGGCTGGAATGTGTCTGCTGACTGTGAGTTGCAGGGTCAAAGTTTTCTCAATGATAAAGTATAGCGGGCGGATCGAACATCGCATATGTTCGCAGTTCGCCGCGAACGCGAACATTCTATGTTCACCGGGAACAGTCCGCCAGCGAACTATTCGCGGCATCTCTATTAATCAATGAATGTACGTTAATGATCATTACTTTAGATATCTAAATGCAATATTAAATATATGCATTTTTAAAATAGACAATATTTATTTTTTATAATGATTCCGAATTAATAATTAATTAATTAATATTAATTCATTAATTAAAACCATTGATCAATGGAAAACAGAAAGCCTTAATAATTTTCTCCTAAAAACAGCATCATTAAATGATATACCTGTAAAGGTGATCTTATTGCAAATCAAATGCTGCAAACGTCACTCTGTGTACTCAGCTGCACAGATGATCAAACTGTAAAATAAAATGAAAAGCATTTTTAATCTTTGAATCCAATTCATTCATTAATCATTAATAGTATGATGTCTAATTGGCATACATGCAAAACGGAAAGGTGTAAGCATGGATATATTTATAAATAAATGCACTATAAAATATTAAATGTAGCAGTTGTCATAATATAATAAAGTAATTTCAATATTTAACTGCTTTGAGGATCCTATTCCTTTCAGACAATAAGCAGCAACACAGAAATATAAGTGCGCTGTAAAATATACATATTTGTTAGGGCATTTAAACAATTTTCCTTTATATTATTACTATTTAATTACTAGTTAAGTAATTAATGAACATTAATAATTGAGCAGCAACACAAAAATATAATTGCACTGTAATAATTGAGCCCAATCACTGAAATATAAGAGCACTGTAAAATGTACATATCTTTTGAGGCAGATTAAACATTTTTTTTAATTATTACTAATTAATGACTAATGAAGTAATTAATGAACATTAATAATTGAGCATCAACACAGAAATCTAAGTGCACTGTAAAATGTACATATTTTTTGAGTCAGTTTTAATCTTTTTTTATTTTTATTATGACTAATTAATTAGTAATTAATGAATGAACATTAATATATTTATTCATTGATTAATTAATTATTAGAAAGAGTTAAGAAATAATATATTCATAAAGTAAAGGCAGTCAAAAATATACAATTTTATTTTTCATAATGATTACTAATTAATAATTATGAAATTAATGTCCATTAAACATTAATTAATTAATGAATAAATATATTTCAAATCATTAAGCATTAATGTATTAATAAAGGCATTGTAAAATATAAAAATGTGCAATTTTTTTTTAAATAATATATATTTTAATTAATAATTAATTAAATAATCAATAAATTAATATACTTTACCTACTTATAATTAATAGCCAGCAATCGATATCCTGAAGAGCTAACAATCTCTTTGGATTTTCCGGCAGCAGAAAATGTCCAGTCAGACTGTCCTCACCTGAGGAGAAAGTGTCAGCACTGTGGCAAGTGTGCCCTATATATAGGCTGCTTGCGCGAGACAAAACCGTTGGTTTAGGCGGGAAAGCCAGAATTAGAATGTGTAGGTTAGCAAATTAGTGTTGTAAAATGGCGGCGAGAATCTATGTGTTATGCGCCCTGCAAGCATTTTGAGTGTTTTCCAAAAGTGTTTTTTTGTACCACGTACGTGCCTGGCAAAGTCCTACGTGTCTGGTGGTGTTTTGCGCGCTTCAGGGTCGTGTAGACTCATTTTCATTTTTTTCAGCCGCCATTTTTTTTCTTGCTTAGGAGATTGAGTGCCAAAACTCAGCAAATTCGACTTAAAATCGCGTTCCACCTCACTCCCAGACGTCCTGGCTGTCCCCCCGTGCTGTGAGTGATTTTTTTGTTGTATTTTTTTGTGTATTTCGTGTGTTTTTAGTGTTTCTTGCTTTGCGCGGCTCGGCCGTTAACTTCGTATTTTTCCTATGTCGTATATTTTTTTTCTAAGTCCCGTGTTTTGTAATTTTTTTTCTAAGTCCTGCGTTCGTCAACTGCATGCAGCCTAAGGCGAATCTGCGTTTTGTAAGTGTTTGTAGGCCAAGTCCTGTGTGTTTCATTAACTCCTCTGCTCGCCTCGCTTTGCAAGGCTCGCAGGCAATGAGCACCTTCGTCGCTCATCGCCTGTGCTGCACGTTTTAGTAGTTTAACGGCACCTTTGGCGCTCCAAGTTAACATCTCGCCTCGCAAAGCATGACAACGTCTCGTAGTTTGACAACTATTATATGTGATATATATATTTTCCAGATATCCTATTCCATGTGCAATACCTTGCAAAAGTATTCACCCCCCTTTACTTGTTATCTATATTGTTACATTACTGCCTTAAGTCATATGTTTTGTTAATCTGAATTTTTATGTGGCGGATCAGAACACAATAGTCTAAGTTGGTGAAGTGAAATGAGAAAAATATACACATAAAAATATTTTTTAGAAATAGAAAACAGAAAATTGGCATGTGCATATGTATTCACCCCCTTTGTTATGAAGCCCATAAAAAGCTCTGGTGCAACCAATTACCTTCAGAAGTCACATAATTAGTGAGATGATGTCCACCTGTGTGCAATCTAAGTGTCACATGATCTGTCATTACATATACACATCTTTTTTTGAAAGGCCCCAGAGGCTGCAACACCTAAGCAAGAGGCACCACTAACCAAAAACTGCCATGAAGACCAAGGAACTCTCCAAACAAGTAAGGGACAATGTTGTTGAGAAGTACAAGTCAGGGTTAGGTTATAAAAAATATCCAAATCTTTGATGATCCCCAGGAGCCCCATCAAATCTATCATAACCAAATGGAAAGAACATGGCGCAACAGCAAACCTGCCAAGAGACGGCCGCCCACCAAAACTCACTGACTGGGCAAGGAGGGCATTAATCAGAGAGGCAGTAGCAGGGACAGGGAAACTAGTCAGAGTTGAGGAAAAGATGGATGGTGATAAATACAGGGAGCAAAACCTGCACCACTCTGTGCGTTATTTGAGGCTAGGACGGAGGTTCACCTTCCAGCAGGACAATGACCCCAAACACACGGCTAAAGCAACACTTGGGGTGGTAAGATGTGGCAAGTTCATAGAGACTTATCTAAAACCACAAAAGGTGACTTTAGGGGGGTGAATAGTTATGCACATTGACTTTTTTTGTTATTTTGTCCTATATGTTGTTTACTTCACAATAAAAAATAAAAAAAACATCTTCAAAGTTGTGGCATGTTCTGTAAATTAAATGATGCAAATCCTCAAACAATCCATGCTACTTCCAGGCTGTGAGGCAACAAAACACGAAAAATGCCAAGGGGGGTGGGGGGGGGGGGGGGGAGGGGTGAATACTTTTGTAAGGCGCTGTATTTATAAATCCAGTCAGACATGTAATAACTCTTATCTTCTATAGGAATTCTGATACATATATAACTTCCAGATATCTTATTCATATATATAATAATCCAGTCAGACAGTGATAGCTCTTATCATCTTCTATAGGGAATCTGATACATACTGTATATAACTTCCAGATACCTTATTCCATATATATATTAATCCAGTCAGACAGTGATAGCTTTTATCCTCTTATATAAGGATTCTGATACATATATAACTTCTAGATATCTTATTTAATCTATATTAATCCAGTCAGACAGTGATAACTCTTATCGTCTTCTATAGGAATTTATACATATATAACTTCCAGATATCTTATTCCATATATATATTACATAGTTACATAGCTACATAGTATTTAAGGTTGAAAAAAGACCTTCCGTCCATCAAGTTCAACCTTTTAAGATCTCCTCCGATCTGCAATATTAATCCAGTCAGACAGTGATAGCTTTTATCCTCTTGTATAGGGATTCCTCTCCATATATAAATTCCAGATATCTTATTCCATATATATATTAATCCTGTCATCTTTTATAAAGATCTTAATACACATACATATATCTTCTAGAAATGTTACCTTCCTTTTTTTAGGAGCATACACGCACTTCATTCAGAGCAGACTACACCACGAGCAGGACCACATAACTCAGATCACCGAACTGACTCTCAACTGTCAGTTATAGATGACCTCATAACATTCTAAATTAGTTAACTCTTTATGAACAGAACAAGCAGAATCTAACATCATAAATTCACACAGAGAAGCAACATAACATACAGTAATTAACATACATAGGGAACTGTGATAACATATAAACTATAACTACTATTGATCCAAGTCCATCCAGTTGTGGCAGGGACTCAATGACATTATTATGTATAGATTTGAGGGGACTCCATGACATTATTATGTATATATTAGAGGGGAGAGGAGAGATTTGTGAGACCTGTAAATATGTCAGCGTTTAACATAAAGTTATCCTAAGGGTTAATTAAACTGGTCATTTAGGTAGCTATAATGGGCAGCACAGATGGCCTTTTTGGTTCTTATCAGAGTGTGTAAATCATTTTGTTATTTCTCTCACCCTCAGCATCTGCCGCCTCCGGTCGCTCGCACACTTTAGTTCCGCCTCTCTCTGTAGGTCCGTTAGTCTCTGCATGGCATCCAGCTGCTCTCTCGCAGACAGACGTATAAAGACTTTCTCTCGCTGGAGGAGGAGCTTGCCGGGGTGTGAGGCGCCAGGCTGACGAAACAAGAAATACATAAACATACAGCGTTACCATAAACATTCTGCGCTATTATAAACATACAGCGTTACGTAAGCATGCAGCGTTACCATAAATACACAACTTATACAGCTCTATTAAATTAGAAGCCCGTAGCGGCGTCGGGAAGCTCGCAAGGGCTGTCTGCTTGAAATTTGGCTGAGTTACTAAATTAGAACGGGCTGCAAATTACAAGCTTGAGACGCAAACCCGTAAACCATTTTTCGCTCATAGGATGTGCGGCCTTGAACGTGATCAATTAGTCCAACTCGTAGTTTACGAGTTTAGATGGAGCAGAGATCATCAGAATTATGTCACAGCCTTTTTCGCTCAAAACCCGCAGATCAACAGTGGCTTGCTTTACGGCGCTAATTTAATAGCAGTAAGTCTTACGTGCTACATTACAAGCTACGGTTTTTAACCTTGTGGGAATTTAATAGGGATGCTGCTCCATCAAGTTCAACCTTTTAAGACCTCTCTGATCTGCAATATGCGAATTACCGTATATACTCGAGTATAAGCCGAGGGTGGGAAATGTGCTGCCCCCTGTGTCCCTCTTGTGTACCCGTCTTGTGTGCCCTCTGTGCCCCTTTCTTGTGTCCCCCTCTCTCTCCCATGTGTCTCATTCCCCTGTGTCCCTTCCCCCTCCCTCCCCTGTGTCTCTTCCCCCTCCCTCCCTCCCTCCCTTGTGTCTCTTCCCCCTCCCCTCCCTCCCCTGTGTCTCTTCCCCCTCCCCTCCCTCCCCTGTGTCATTTCCCTTCTCTCCCTCCCCTGTGTCTCTTTCCCCCTCTCCCTTGTGTGTCTTTCCCTCCCCCTCCTCATTCTCAACCCCTCCTCATCCTCTCTCCTTACCCACCCTCCTCAACCCCCCTCCTCATCCTCCCTCCTCAACCCCTTTCCTCATTCTCCCTCCTCAACCCCCTCCTCATCCTCCCTCATCAACCTCCCTCATCAACCCCCCTCCTCATCCTCCCTCCTCATCCCCCTCCTCATCCTCAACCCCACTCCTCACCCCCTCCTCATCCTCCCTCCTCATCCTCCCTCCTCAACCACCTCCTCAACCCCCCTTCTCAACCCCCCTCCTCATCCTCAATCCTCATCCCACCTCCTCATCCTCCCTCCTCAACCCCCCTCCTCAACCGCTCTCCTCATCCTCAACCCTCTTCCTCAGGTTGAGGAGGGGGTTGAGGAGGGGGTTTGAGGATGAGCAGGAGGGTTGATGATGAGGAGGGGGGTTGAGGAGGGAGGATGAGGAGGATAATAAGGGAGGGGGAGGGAAAGAGACAAAGGGGAGGGAGGGGGGGAGAGACACAGGGGTGGAGAGACACGGGGGGAAAGAGACACAGGGTAACTCGAGTATAAGCCAAGGGGGCCTTTTTCAGCCTTAAAAAAAGGGCTGAAAAACTCTGCTTATACTTGAGTATATACGGTAATTGTTAATTGATCCAGAGAAAGCAAACAGAAAAAAACATTGAAACTTTGCCAATCGTCTCAAAAGGGAAAAAGTTGAATTCTGCCTGACCCCAGATACTGACGATCGGATTCCTCCCTGGATCAATACTCCCCTAATTATCCAAGATAACCCTGAATGTCCTTTTTAAAAAAAATATATTGATGAGTCTTCAAGACGAAACATCAACATCTTGGAATATGAACTAAAAGAACCAGAATGGGCCACTTCACCATAAATCTTCTATGGTGGACAAGAATCCTGAGAAGGAACGGAGCATTAGAATAAAGTGGTGGCAAAACTCAACCCAACAATGATAGGAATTCAAGGCAATCATCACTGTGAGTATAAACATAAATTACATGGTGTCGATGTGGGCATGTCCTAATGGAGAGGGTGCATAACCCGGCTGTATCCACTGGAGGGCAATGTGTTCCTGCTGTATAACAATGTATCTCCTGATAATATGGCTACGGGTTCTGCGGTAAGTAAAGTTTATTTGTTTACATACATACAGCATGCCACCTTACGGTAGACATCCTCGGGAGGACATTCTAGGCTGTTATCCTTGGCATCTCTGGGGGATTTGGTGGTAGGGATCTATCCTGTTTTGTGTGTGCTGCTGTGGTAGCGCACCGCCCCTGACTCTTGAAACACGGGCGCGCTCACCCCTAACCCTCTAACCCTAACCCTTTAACCCTAACCCCTAACCATCTCCCCTTAACCCTAACCCCATAACTCTCTAACCCTAACCCACTTACCCCCTAAACCTAACCCCTAACCCTAACCCCAAACCTCTAATCACTTACTGGACGTAGTTATCCTTGGCATCTCTGGTGGGTTTGCTGGTAGAGACCTATCCTGTTTTATGTGCATTACTGTGGAAGTGCGCCGCTGCCGACTCTTGGAATGCGGGCGCGCTCATGTTGCCATCTAGTGTAACACCCTAACCCTCTAACCCTAACCTCCTAACCCTAATACCCTAACCCTCTAACCCTATCCCCCTAACCCTAACCCTCTAATCCTAACCCCCTAACCCCATAACTCCCTAAACCTCTAACCCTAACCCCATAACTCCCTAAACCTCTAACCACCTACCGGGCGTAGTAGCTCATTTATAACACTAGATGGCGATGAAGGCGGCGCGCGCAACACCTTGCTCCGCCTCTTCCCATGGAGGGGCCTTCTCCAGGCTTTATAAGCACTTCCTGTCCTCCTCTCCTTTGCTCAGTTCATCTCTGAGTCTGTGCGTGCAGGTTGTTTCTCTGCGCTCTCTTGTTTTTCAGCTTTCCAAGCCTCATATCTACAAGCTCATAGTTGCTTTTTGGCCCTATTTATATCATGTATGCTTTTTAGGCTTTTGTAAGCCTCCTTGTGCAGATTTCGGCCAAATCTGCTAACCTTTAACCTTCCTCCGGCTTTACATAAGTTCTAAACCAGCCTTCGCAGGTATTACCTCGTTCACGCTTTCCATACGACCCAAATCAGCCTTCGCAGGCCTCAACTCAATCACGCTTTCATAGGTTCTCTTCGCTCTCTCCTCACCATCACTCGGCCCTTGGCCCTCTTAGCAGGCCAGTTAGGGCGTAGCAATAGCAACACGAGGGGAGGGGCCCGACCACAAAATTTATGTCCAGGTTATTTTCCAGGGATTGGGGGGCGGCCCCCTCTCCCAATAAATGTCCATGAGGGCATTCCCATCGCTGGAGAGCAATGTTTCCACGTACTCGACAATTGGGAGAGGTTCCCGACCACAAATATATATATATATATAATACTGTTCTGTTTTGGCCGCCATTTTTTGCTCATTGGATTAGATAATAAATTCTGTCCATACCTGGACTGTATTTTCAGGTTGGGCCACTCTTGCTAACTCTGCGCTCAGCTCCTCCCCAACCTGCGGAGCACGCGTCAGATGTGCCTGCAATATAAGAGATTAAGATCTGCATAGCCATGATGTATAGTAATAATACTCCTGTAGCACTGTATAAGATAGAGATGGGGAGGAGTAACGGCCTCCGGGACAATATGGCGTCTTAGACAGAGCTCCAGTGGAAGAAATAATTAAAATGACAATGAATGGTTTTCAATCCTGCGCGGTGCTTTGGGAAGAATCGGTAAGGATACCGGAATATGAACTCAAAGACAGGGCCCTCCATCTTTGTAATGTGTTATTATTGTTTTGCCTTGATCACAACTTATGTGCAGCGCTACGGAATATGTTGGAGTTACAAATAAAAGATAATAGTAATAATAATAATAATGGTGATGTAATTGTCATGGGGGATAATCATTTGCCAGATTTGGACTGGAAGATTTCTGCTGAGTAATTATATATTATATTCTGTGCAAGCGGCATCACTTACACAACTAGATTAGGAGCCTACTCTGAAAGATCTTATGTTAGTCTCAGATGGATCTACAGGTAGGAACTCAAGGCTGTGTCCAAACACTCAAAACCCGGTGTTACTCCGGGGGTTCATACTATTCGCTGTATCCAAATTCTCACAACACCCCCTTGGATAAAAACTCTTTAATGAATTACAGGGGAGTCAGCCATGAGTTGGGCGATAGGACCGAGGGGAACTTGGTTTTTGGGGCCAGGGCTTTCACAATATTTATTTTCTGGCTCCTATTAGAGGTTGTGAACAATGACTAAGTTCAAGTATTTCTTAATTTGTGGTTAACCACAAAACAAAGGATCAGAGGATCATGGGATATCGCTTACAAGAGCATGACACCACTTTGTTGTTAATTGCTAGTTGACAACCTTATTAATTATATTTGATGTCTCAATTCATGCTCACGAGTTCCCCATTGAAGTCTAAGGAGCCTCCGTGGCTGTGAGTTCGAGCCCAGCATGGGGACTGGAAACAAACTGCCTATCATGATTGGCTACTGGAAGTCCTACCTGGTCACCCTTAAAGTGGTACAAACCCCAAAATATTTGTATTCGCCGTATGTCACTGTTATAACCTAAAACACATTTCCTATACACAATCACGCCCTACAGTGGTCCTAAAGACAAGCTCAAGCCTATGACGCCATGATAACTTACTGAAATCGTCTTGTGGGGCCTCAGGGTACAGAACCCAAGTCCAGGTGTCCACAGGGGGTCACGACATTGAAGTTAGAAAGTGGAAGATTTAAGGATAATGGGAGAAAGTACAGAAAAAGTAGTGTATACGTGGAAGAGACCGCTAGCGGAAGTGGTATGGTCAAACATAGATAAGGAACGTAAGCATGCCTCGGAAAAGAATAAGATTAACCTGAGGCTTATAGAGATGTATAATAATACTAAAGAGATGTATAATAATACTATAGAGCTGTATAATAATACTATAGAGATGTATAATAATACTACAGAGATGTATAATAATACTATAGAGATGTATAATAATACTATAGAGATGTATAATAATACTACAGAGATGTATAATAATACTACAGAGATGTATAATAATACTATAGAGATGTATAATAATACTACAAAGCTGTATAATAATACTACAGAGCTGTATAATAATACTACAGAGCTGTATAATAATACTATAGAGCTGTATAATAATACTATAGAGATGTATAATAATACTACAGAGCTGTATAATAATACTACAGAGATGTATAATAATACTATAGAGATGTATAATAATACTACAAAGCTGTATAATAATACTACAGAGATGTATAATAATACTATAGAGCTGTATAATAATACTATAGAGATGTATAATAATACTACAGAGATGTATAATAATACTATAGAGATGTATAATAATACTATAGAGCTGTATAATAATACTACAGAGCGTATAATAATACTATAGAGCTGTATAATAATACTATAGAGATGTATAATAATACTACAGAGCTGTAAAATAATACTATAGAGATGTATAATAATACTACAAAGCTGTATAATAATACTACAGAGATGTATAATAATACTATAGAGCTGTATAATAATACTATAGAGATGTATAATAATACTATAGAGATGTATAATAATACTATAGAGCTGTATAATAATACTATAGAGCTGTATAATAATACTATAGAGATGTATAATAATACTATAGAGCTGTATAATAATACTATAGAGATGTATAATAATACTACAGAGATGTATAATAATACTATAGAGATGTATAATAATACTATAGAGATGTATAATAACACTACAGAGCTGTATAATAATACTATAGAGCTGTATAATAATACTATAGAGATGTATAATAATACTACAGAGCTGTATAATAATACTATAGAGCTGTATAATAATACTACAGAGATGCATAATAATACTATAGAGATGTATAATAATACTACAGAGCTGTATAATAATACTATAGAGCTGTATAATAATACTACAGAGATGCATAATAATACTATAGAGATGTATAATAATACTACAGAGCTGTATAATAATACTATAGAGCTGTATAATAATACTATAGAGATGTATAATAATACTATAGAGATGTATAATAATACTACAGAGCTGTATAATAATACTACAAAGCTGTATAATAATACTACAGAGCTGTATAATAATACTATAGAGCTGTATAATAATACTATAGAGATGTATAATAATACTATAGAGCTGTATAATAATACTACAGAGCTGTATAATAATACTACAGAGCTGTATAATAATACTATAGAGATGTATAATAATACTATAGAGATGTATAATAATACTACAGAGCTGTATAATAATACTATAGAGATGTATATTAATACTATAGAGCTGTATAATAATACTACAGAGCTGTATAATAATACTATAGAGCTGTATAATAATACTATAGAGATGTATAATAATACTACAGAGCTGTATAATAATACTATAGAGCTGTATAATAATACTATAGAGATGTATAATAATACTACAGAGCTGTATAATAATACTATAGAGCTGTATAATAATACTATAGAGATGTATAATAACACTACAGAGCTGTATAATAATACTATAGAGCTGTATAATAATACTATAGAGATGTATAATAATACTACAGAGCTGTATAATAATACTACAGAGATGTATAATAATACTACAGAGATGCATAATAATACTATAGAGATGTATAATAATACTACAGAGCTGTATAATAATAATACTATAGAGATGTATAATAATAACTACAGAGCTGTATAATAATACTACAAGAGCTGTATAATAATACTACAGAGCTGTATAATAATACTACAGAGCTGTATAATAATACTATAGAGATGTATAATAATACTACAGAGATGCATAATAATACTATAGAGATGTATAATAATACTACAGAGCTGTATAATAATACTATAGAGCTGTATAATAATACTACAGAGATGCATAATAATACTATAGAGATGTATAATAATACTACAGAGCTGTATAATAATACTACAGAGATGTATAATAATACTACAGAGATGCATAATAATACTATAGAGATGTATAATAATACTACAGAGCTGTATAATAATAATACTATAGAGATGTATAATAATACTACAGAGCTGTATAATAATACTACAAAGCTGTATAATAATACTATAGAGCTGTATAATAATACTACAGAGATGCATAATAATACTATAGAGATGTATAATAATACTACAGAGCTGTATAATAATACTATAGAGCTGTATAATAATACTACAGAGATGCATAATAATACTATAGAGATGTATAATAATACTACAGAGCTGTATAATAATAATACTATAGAGATGTATAATAATACTACAGAGCTGTATAATAATACTACAAAGCTGTATAATAATACTACAGAGCTGTATAATAATACTATAGAGCTGTATAATAATACTATAGAGATGTATAATAATACTATAGAGATGTATAATAATACTACAGAGCTGTATAATAATACTATAGAGATGTATATTAATACTATAGAGCTGTATAATAATACTACAGAGCTGTATAATAATACTATAGAGCTGTATAATAATACTATAGAGATGTATAATAATACTAGAGATGTATAATAATACTACAGAGATGTATAATAATACTATATAGCTGTATAATAATACTACAGAGCTGTATAATAATACTACAGAGCTGTATAATAATACTACAGAGCTGTATAATAATACTATAGAGCGTATAATAATACTACAGAGATGTATAATAATACTACAGAGATGTATAATAATACTACAGAGATGTATAATATTACTACAGAGATGTATAATAATACTATAGAGATGTATAATAATACCATAGAGCTGTATAATAATACTACAGAGATGTATAATAATACTATAGAGCTGTATAATAATACTACAGAGATGTATAATAATACTACAGAGCTGTATAATAATACTATAGAGCTGTATAATAATACTATAGAGATGTATAATAATACTACAGAGATGTATAATAATACTATAGAGCTGTATAATAATACTACAGAGATGTATAATAATACTACAGAGCTGTATAATAATACTATAGAGCTGTATAATAATACTATAGAGATGTATAATAATACTATAGAGCTGTATAATAATACTATAGAGATGTATAATAATACTACAGAGCTGTATAATAATACTATAGAGCTATATAATAATACAGAGCTGTATAATAATACCATAGAGATGTATAATAATACTACAGAGATGTATAATAATACTACAGAGCTGTATAATAATACTATAGAGATGTATAATAATACTATAGAGATGTATAATAATACTACAGAGCTGTATAATAATACTACAGAGATGTATAATAATACTACAGAGCTGTATAATAATACTATAGAGATGTATAATAATACTACAGAGCTGTATAATAATACTATAGAGCTGTATAATAATACTATAGAGCTGTATAATAATACTACAGAGCTGTATAATAATACTATAGAGCTGTATAATAATACTACAGAGATGTATAATAATACTACAGAGATGTATAATAATACTATAGAGCTGTATAATAATACTATAGAGATGTATAATAATACTACAGAGATGTATAATAATACTATAGAGCTGTATAATAATACTATAGGAGATGTATAATAATACACAGAGACAGTATAATAATATCTAAAGAGATGTATAATAATACTATAGAGATGTAGTATAAAAAACTATTAGAGCTGTATATAATACTATAGAGCTGTAATAATAATACTACAGAGCTGTATAATAATACTATAGTGAGATTGTATAATAATACTATAGCAGATATAGTAATAATACTTACAGAGCTGTAGTAATAATACTACAGGAGCTGTAGAATAATACTATAGAGCTGTTAGAAATAATACTACAGAGCTGTATAAGTAATACTACATGAGATGTATAATAATAGCGACAGAGCTGTATAATAATACTTATAGAGCCTTGGGGTTTATAAGAATACTAGAGCTAGTATGAATAATACTATAGAGGCTGTATAATAATACTACAGAGCTGTAATAATAATACTATAGAGATGTATATATAATACTATAGAGATGTATAATAATACTGACAGAGCTGTATAATAATACTATAGAGGCTGTATAATAATACTATAGAGATGTATAATAATACTACAGAGATGTATAATAATACTATAGAGCTGTATAATAATACTACAGAGATGTATAATAATACTATAGAGCTGTATAATAATACTATAGAGATGTATAATAATACTACAGAGATGTATAATAATACTACAGAGATGTATAATAATACTATAGAGCTGTATAATAATACTACAGAGCTGTATAATAATACTATAGAGCTGTATAATAATACCACAGAGATGTATAATAATACTACAGAGATGTATAATAATACTACAGAGATGTATAATAATACTATAGAGATGTATAATAATACTATAGAGATGTATAATAATACTACAGAGATGTATAATAATACTATAGAGCTGTATAATAATACTACAGAGCTGTATAATAATACTACAGAGATGTATAATAATACTATAGAGATGTATAATAATACTACAGAGATGTATAATAATACTACAGAGATGTATAATAATACTATAGAGATGTATAATACTATAGAGATGTGTAATAATACTACAGAGATGTATAATAATCACTACTAGAGATGGTATAATATACTACAGAGCTGTATAAAATACATAGAGATGTATAGAATAATACTACAGAGACAGTATAATAACACTATAGACTGTAATAATAATACTAAGGAGCTGTATAATAAAACTACAGAGCGTATAATAATACATAGAGCTGTATAATAATACTACATAACTAACACATGAGCTGTTAATAATACTACAGAGATGTAATAATAATACTATAGAGAGCTGGTATAATATAACTATGGGGGTAGAAGATGTATAATAATATGACAGAGAGTTGTATAATAATACTATAGAGCTGTATAATAATACTCTAGAGATGTATAATAATACTACAGAGCTGTATAATAATACTATAGAGATGTATAGATAATACATACTAGGTATGTATAATAAAACTATAGAGCAGTAAAATAATACTATGAGCTGTAAAATAATAACTACAGAGCTGTATAATAAATACTATAGAGTATGTTATAATAATACTATAGATATGTATAATAATACTAGCGAGATCTGTATAATAAACTACAGAGCAGTATAATAAAACTATAGGCTGTAATATATAATACTATAGAGATGTATAATAATACTACAGAGATGTATAATAATACTATAGAGATGTATAATAATACTATAGAGCTGTATAATAATACTATAGAGATGTGTAATAATACTACAGAGATGTATAATAATACTATAGAGATGTGTAATAATACTACAGAGCGTATACTAATACTATAGAGATGTATAATAATACTACAGAGCTGTATAATAATACTACAGAGATGTATAATAATACTATAGAGATGTACAATAATACTATAGAGCTGTATAATAATACTATAGAGATGTATAATAATACTATAGAGCTGTATAATAATACTATAGAGATGTATAATAATACTATAGAGATGTATAATAATACTACAGAGCTGTATAATAATACTACAGAGATGTATAATAATACTACAGAGATGTATAATAATACTATAGAGATGTATAATAATACTATAGAGCTGTATAATAATACTATAGAGATGTATAATAATACTATAGAGATGTATAATAATACTATAGAGATGTATAATAATACTACAGAGCTGTATAATAATACTACAGAGCTGTATAATAATACTACAGAGATGTATAATAATACTACAGAGATGTATAATAATACTACAGAGCTGTATAATAATACTACAGAGATGTATAATAATACTATAGAGCTGTATAATAATACTATAGAGATGTAATACTACAGAGATGTATAATAATACTACAGAGATGTATAATAATACTACAGAGATGTATAATAATACTATAGAGATGTATAATAATACTATAGAGCTGTATAATAATACTATAGAGCTGTATAATAATACTATAGAGATGTATAATAATACCATAGAGCTGTATAATAATACTATAGAGATGTATAATAATACTATAGAGATGTATAATAATACTATAGAGATGTATAATAATACTATAGAGCTGTAAATAATACTACAGAGATGTATAATAATACTATAGAGCTGTATAATAATACTACAGAGATGTTAATAATACTACAGAGAGTATAATAATACTACAGAGATGTATAATAATACTATAGAGCTGTATAATAATACTACAGAGATGTAAAATAATACTATAGAAGCTGTATAATAATACTACAGAGATGTATAATAATACTACAGAGCTGTATAATAATACTATAGAGATGTATAATAATACTATAGAGATGTATAATAATACTACAGAGATGTATAATAATACTAAAAGAGATGTATAATAATACTACAGAGCTGTATAATAATACTATAGAGATGTTATAATAATACATAGAGATGTATAATAATACTACAGAGCTGTATAATAATACTATAGAGATGTATATTAATACTATAGGTTGTATAATAATACTACAGAGCTGTATAATAATACTATAGAGATGTATAATAATACTACAGAGCTGTATAATAATACTATAGAGCTGTATAATAATACTATAGAGATGTATAATAATACTACAGAGATGTATAATAATACTATAGAGATGTATAATAATACTATGAGATGTATAATAATACTACAGAAGTATAATAATACTACAGAGATGTATAATAATACTATAGAGCTTGTATAATAAGACCATAGAGCTGTATAATAATACTACAAGAGCCCTGTATAATAATACACAGAGATGTAAAAAATAATACCATAGAGCTGTAATAAAAAAACTATACAGTGAGATGTATAATAATACTATAGAGATTATAAAAATACTACAGAGCTGTATAATAATACTATAGAGATGTTATGAATAATACTACAGAGATGTATAAAATACTATAGAGATGATAATAATACTACCAGATATTATAATGAATACTATAGAGCTGTATAATAAAACTATAGAGCAGTATTAATAATACTACCAGATATGTTATAATAATACTATAGAGGATGAATATTAATACTATATGAGATGTATAATCATACTACAGAGTGTATAATAATACTAAAAAGATTAATAATAATACTACAGAGCTGTATAATAATACTATAGAGATGTATAATAATACTACAGGAGATGTATAATTAATACTAAAGAGCTGTAAAATAATACTATAAGAGATGTAAAATAATTACTATAGAGCTGTATAATAATACTACAGAGATGTATAATAATAACTACAGAGATGTATAATAATACTACAGAGATGTAAAATAATACTATAGAGAATGTATAATAATACTACAGAGCGTATAATAATACTATAGAGATGTATAATAATACTACAGAGATGTAATATAATACTATAGAGGCTGTATAGATAATACTATAGAGATGTATATTAATACTATAGAAGATGTAAATAATACTATAGAGCTGTATAATAATTACTATAGAGATGTTAATATACTACAGAGATGTATAATATACTACAGAAGCTGTATTAATAATACTACTAGAGATGTATAATAATACTAAGAGATAGTATTAATAATACTACAGAGCTGTATTATAATACTACAGAGCTGTATAATAATACTACTAGAGATGTATAATATACTATAGAGATGTGATAATAATACTACCAGAGATGTATAATAATACTACAGAGATGTATAATAATACTACAGAGATGTATAATATTACTACAGAGATGTATAATAATACTATAGAGATGTATAATAATACCATAGAGCTGTATAATAATACTACAGAGATGTATAATAATACTACAGAGATGTATAATAATACTACAGAGCTGTATAATAATACTATAGAGCTGTATAATAATACTATAGAGATGTATAATAATACTACAGAGATGTATAATAATACTATAGAGCTGTATAATAATACCATAGAGCTGTATAATAATACTACAGAGATGTATAATAATACTACAGAGCTGTATAATAATACTATAGAGCTGTATAATAATACTATAGAGATGTATAATAATACTATAGAGCTGTATAATAATACTATAGAGATGTATAATAATACTACAGAGCTGTATAATAATACTATAGAGCTATATAATAATACTACAGAGCTGTATAATAATACCATAGAGATGTATAATAATACTACAGAGATGTATAATAATACTACAGAGCTGTATAATAATACTATAGAGATGTATAATAATACTATAGAGATGTATAATAATACTACAGAGCTGTATAATAATACTACAGAGATGTATAATAATACTACAGAGCTGTATAATAATACTATAGAGATGTATAATAATACTACAGAGCAGTATAATAACACTATAGAGCTGTATAATAATACTATAGAGCTGTATAATAATACTACAGAGCTGTATAATAATACTATAGAGCTGTATAATAATACTACAGAGCTGTTTAATAATACTACAGAGATGTATAATAATACTATAGAGCTGTATAATAATACTATAGAGATGTATAATAATACTACAGAGATGTATAATAATACTATAGAGCTGTATAATAATACTATAGAGATGTATAATAATACTACAGAGCTGTATAATAATACTATAGAGATGTATAATAATACTATAGAGATGTATAATAAAACTATAGAGCTGTATAATAATACTATAGAGCTGTATAATAATACTACAGAGCTGTATAATAATACTATAGAGATGTATAATAATACTATAGAGATGTATAATAATACTACAGAGCTGTATAATAATACTACAGAGCTGTATAATAATACTATAGACCTGTATAATAATACTACAGAGCTGTATAATAATACTACAGAGATGTATAATAATACTACAGAGCTGTATAATAATACTATAGAGCTGTATAATAATACTACAGAGCTGTATAATAATACTATAGAGCTGTATAATAATACTACAGAGCTGTATAATAATACTATAGAGATGTATAATAATACTATAGAGATGTATAATAATACTACAGAGCTGTATAATAATACTATAGAGCTGTATAATAATACTATAGAGATGTATAATAATACTACAGAGATGTATAATAATACTATAGAGCTGTATAATAATACTACAGAGATGTATAATAATACTATAGAGCTGTATAATAATACTATAGAGATGTATAATAATACTACAGAGATGTATAATAATACTACAGAGATGTATAATAATACTATAGAGCTGTATAATAATACTACAGAGCTGTATAATAATACTATAGAGCTGTATAATAATACCACAGAGATGTATAATAATACTACAGAGATGTATAATAATACTACAGAGATGTATAATAATACTATAGAGATGTATAATAATACTATAGAGATGTGTAATAATACTACAGAGATGTATAATAATACTATAGAGCTGTATAATAATACTACAGAGCTGTATAATAATACTACAGAGATGTATAATAATACTATAGAGATGTGTAATAATACTACAGAGATGTATAATAATACTACAGAGATGTATAATAATACTATAGAGATGTATAATAATACTATAGAGATGTGTAATAATACTACAGAGATGTATAATAATACTACAGAGATGTATAATAATACTACAGAGATGTATAATAATACTATAGAGATGTATAATAATACTATAGATAAGTATAATAATACTATAGAGCTGTATAATAATACTACAGAGATGTATAATAATACTACAGAGCTGTGTAATAATACTACAGAGATGTATAATAATACTATAGAGATGTATAATAATACTATAGATAAGTATAATAATACTATAGAGCTGTATAATAATACTACAGAGATGTGTAATAATACTACAGAGATGTATAATAATACTACAGAGATGTATAATAATACTATAGAGATGTATAATAATACTACAGAGATGTATAATAATACTATAGAGCTGTATAATAATACTATAGAGATGTATAATAATACTATAGAGATGTATAATAATACTACAGAGATGTATAATAATACTACAGAGATGTATAATAATACTACAGAGATGTATAATAATACTACAGATATGTATAATAATACTATAGAGCTGTATAATAATACTACAGAGCTGTATAATAATACTATAAGAGATGTATAATATACTACAGAGCTGTATAATAATACTACAGATGCTTATAATAATACTACAGAGATGTATAATAATACTATAGAGATGTATAATAATACTAAAGAGATTGTATAATAATACTATAGAGATGTATAATAATACTAAAGAGATGTATAATAATACTACAGAGCTGTATAATAATACTACAGAGATGTATAATAATACTATAGAGCGTATAATAATACTATAGAGCTGTATAATAATACTATAGAGATGTATAATAATACTATAGAGCTGTATAATAATACTATAGAGATGTATAATAATACTATAGAGATGTATAATAATACTACAGAGCTGTATAATAATACTACAGAGATGTATAATAATACTACAGAGATGTATAATAATACTATAGAGATGTATAATAATACTATAGAGCTGTATAATAATACTATAGAGATGTATAATAATACTATAGAGATGTACAATAATACTATAGAGATGTATAATAATACTACAGAGCTGTATAATAATACTACAGAGCTGTATAATAATACTACAGAGATGTATAATAATACTACAGAGATGTATAATAATACTACAGAGCTGTATAATAATACTACAGAGATGTATAATAATACTATAGAGCTGTATAATAATACTATAGAGATGTATAATAATACTACAGAGATGTATAATAATACTATAGAGATGTATAATAATACTACAGAGCTGTATAATAATACTACAGAGATTTATAATAATACTAAAGAGATGTATAATAATACTACAGAGCTGTATAATAATACTATAGAGATGTATAATAATACTACTAGAGCTGTATAATAATACTACAGAGAAGTATAATAATACTACAGAGCCTGTATAATAATACTACAGAGATGTAATATATACTACAGAGAGCTGTATAATAATACTAAAGAGATGTATAATAATACTACAGAGCTGTATAATAATACTACAGAGATGTATAATAATACTACAGAGATGTATAATAATACTATATAGATGTATAATAATACTATAGACCTGTATAATAATACTATAGAGATGTATAATAATACTACAGAGCTGTATAATAATACTACAGAGATGTATAATAATACTATAGAGATGTATAATAATACTATAGAGATGTATAATAATACCATAGAGATGTATAATAATACTACAGAGATGTATAATAATACTATAGAGATGTATAATAATACTACACAGCTGTATAATAATACTATAGAGATGTATAATAATACCATAGAGATGTATAATAATACTACAGAGCTGTATAATAATACTATAGAGATGTATAATAATACCATAGAGATGTATAATAATACTACAGAGCTGTATAATAATACTATAGAGATGTATAATAATACTACAGAGCTGTATAATAATACTACAGAGCTGTATAATAATACTATAGAGATGTATAATAACACTACAGAGCTGTATAATAATACTATAGAGATGTATAATAATACTATAGAGATGTATAATAATACTATAGAGCTGTATAATAATACTATAGAGATGTATAATAATACCATAGAGATGTATAATAATACTATAGAGATGTATAATAATACTACAGAGCTGTATAATAATACTACAGAGCTGTATAATAATACTATAGACCTGTATAATAACTATAGAGATGTATAATAATAATACTATAGAGATGTATATTAATACTACAGAAGCTGTATAAATAATACTTACAGAGATGTATAATAATACTACTAGAGCTGTATAATAATACTATAGATAGTATAATAATACTACAGAGATGTATAATAATACATACAGAGCATGTATAATAATACTATAGAGATGCTATAAATAATACTACAAGAGATGTATAATCATACTACAGAGATGTAAATAATACTACAGAGCTGTATAATAATACTACAGAGATGTATAATAATACTACAGAGCTGTATAATAATGACTATAGAGTATGTATAATAATACTACAGAGCTGTATAAATAATACTACTGAGATGTATAATAATCTACTGAGATGTTATATTATACTACAGAGCTGTATAATACTATAGAGATTATAAAAATACTACAGAGATGTATATTAAAACAATAATATAGAGATGTATAATATACTATAGAGCTGTATAATATACTATAGAGAGGTAATAAATACTACATAGCTGTATAATAATACTACTAGAGATGTATAATAATACTACAGAGCTGTATAATAATACTATAGAGCTGTATAATAATACTATAGAGATGTTATAAATAATACTATAGAGATGTATAATAATACTACAGAGATGTATAATAATACTATAGAGATGTATAATAATACTATAGAGATGTATAATAATACTATAGAGATGTATAATAATACTACAGAGATGTATAATAATACTATAGAGATGTATAATAATACTATAGAGATGTATAATAATACTATAGAGCTGTATAATAATACTACAGAGCTGTATAATAATACTATAGAGATGTATAATAATACTACAGAGCTGTAAGAAATACTATAGAGGATGTATAATAATACTACAGAGCTGTATAATAATACTATAGAATGTGATAATATACTATAGAGATGTATATAATACTATAGAGATGTATAATAATACTACAGAGCTGTATAATAATACTACTCAGAGATTGTATTAATAATACTATAGAGCTGTATAATAATACTATAGAGATGTATAATAATACTATAGAGCTGTATAATAATACACAGAGATGTATAATAATACTATAGAGATGTATAATAATAATATAGAGATGTATAATAATACTACAGAGATGTATAATAATACTACAGAGATGTATAATAATACTATAGAGCTGTATAATAATACCATAGAGCTGTATAATAATACTACAGAGCTGTATAATAATACTACAGAGATGTATAATAATACCATAGAGCTGTATAATAATACTACAGAGATGTATAATAATACTATAGAGATGTATAATAATACTACAGAGCTGTATAATAATACTATAGAGATGTATAATAATACTACAGAGATGTATAATAATACTATAGAGATGTATAATAATACTACAGAGATGTATAATAATACTATAGAGCTGTATAATAATACTATAGAGCTGTATAATAATACTACAGAGATGTATAATAATACTATAGAGATGAATAATAATACTATAGAGCTGTATAATAATACTACAGAGATGTATAATAATACTACAGAGATTGTATAATAATACTACATAGCTGTATAATAATACTATAGAGCTGTATAATAATACTACAGAGCTGTATAATAATACTATAGAGCTGTATAATAATACTACAGAGATGTATAATAATACTATCAGAGATGTATATATATTACTACAGAGATGTATAATAATACTACAGAGATGTATAATAATACTACAGAGATGTATAATAATACTACAGAGATGTATAATAATACTACAGAGCGTATAATAATACTACAGAGATGTATAATAATACTACAGAGCTGTATAATAATACTACAGAGATGTATAATAATACTATAGAGATGTATGATAATACTATAGAGCTGTATAATAATACTACAGAGCTGTATAATAATACTATAGAGCTGTATAATAATACTATAGAGCTGTATAATAATACTATAGAGCTGTATAATAATACTACAGAGATGTATAATAATACTATAGAGCTGTATAATAATACTACAGAGATGTATAATAATACTACAGAGATGTATAATAATACTATAGAGCAGTATAATAATACTACGAGACTGTATAATAATACTATAGAGATGTATAATAATACTATATGAGATGTATAATAATACTACAGAGATGTATAATAATACTATAAGAGCTGTAATAATAATACGATAGAGATGTATAATAATACTACAGAGCTGTATAATAATACTATAGATCTGTATAATAATACTATAGAGCGTATAATAATACTATAGAGATGTATAATAATACTACAGAGCTGTATAATAATACTATAGAGCATTATAATAATTACTACAGAGATGTATAATAAAACTATAGAGATGTAAATAATACACAGAGATGTATAATAATACTATAGAGATGTAAATAATACTAAAGAGATGTAAAATAAATACTAAAGTCCTTAATAATAATCAATCAGAGCTGTATATAATACTATAAGAGAAATTTAAATAATACTACAAGACGGTATAATAATACTATAGAGATGTATAGATAATACAACAGATCTGTATAATAAATACTATAGAGATGTATAATAATACTACAGAATGTATAATAATACTACAGAGATGTATAATAATACTATAGAGATGTATAATAATACTACAGAGATGTATAATAATACCATAGAGCTGTATAATAATACTACAGAGATGTATAATAATACTACAGAGATGTATAATAATACTATAGAGATGTATAATAATACTATAGAGATGTATAATAATACTACAGAGATGTATAATAATACTACAGAGCTGTATAATAATACTACAGAGCTGTATAATAATACTACAGAGCTGTATAATAATACTATAGAGCTGTATAATAAATACTACTGAGATGTATAATAATACTATAGAGATGTATAATAATACTACAGAGCTGTATAATAATACTACAGAGATGTATAATAATACTACAGAGCTGTATAATAATACTACAGAGCTGTATAATAATACTATAGAGATGTATAATAATACTACAGAGCTGTATAATAATACTACAGAGCTGTATAATAATACTATAGAGATGTATAATAATACTACAGAGCTGTATAATAATACTACAGAGCTGTATAATAATACTACAGAGCTGTATAATAATACTATAGAATGTATAATAATACTATAGAGATGTATAAAATACTCAGAGCTGTAAAATAATACTACAGAGCTGTATAATAATACTACAGAGATGTAATAAAAACTACAGAGCTGTATAATAATCTATAGAGATGTATAATAATACTACAGAGCTGTATAATAATACTACAGAGCTGTATAATAATACTACAGAGCTGTATAATAATACTATAGAGATGTATAATAATACTATAGAGCTGTATAATAATACTACAGAGCTGTATAATAATACTATAGAGCTGTATGATAATACTACAGAGCTGTATAATAATACCATAGAGATGTATAATAATACTACAGAGATGTATAATAATACTACAGAGATGTATAATAATACTACAGAGCTGTATAATAATACTATAGAGCTGTATAATAATACTATAGAGATGTATAATAATACTATAGAGCTGTATAATAATACTATAGAGATGTATAATAATACTATAGAGATGTATAATAATACTATAGAGATGTATATTAATACTATAGAGCTGTATAATAATACTATAGAGCTGTATAATAATACTATAGAGCTGTATAATAATACCATAGAGATGTATAATAATACTACAGAGATGTATAATAATACTATAGAGATGTATAATAATACTATAGAGATGTATAATAATACTATAGAGCTGTATATTAATACTATAGAGCTGTATAATAATACTATAGAGCTGTATAATAATACTACAGAGCTGTATAATAATACTATAGAGATGTATAATAATACTACAGAGCTGTAAAATAATACTACAGAGATGTATAATAATACTACAGAGCGTATAATAATACTACAGAGCTGTATAATAATACTACAGAGCTGTATAATAATACTATAGAGATGTATAATAATACTACAGAGATGTATAATAATACTATAGAGCTGTATAATAATACTACAGAGCTGTAAAATAATACTACAGAGATGTATAATAATACTACAGAGCGTATAATAATACTACAGAGATGTATAATAATACTATAGAGCTGTATAATAATACTACAGAGCTGTATAATAATACTACAGAGCTGTATAATAATACTACAGAGCTGTATAATAATACTATAGAGATGTATAATAATACTACAGAGATGTATAATAATACTATAGAGATGTATAATAATACTACAGAGATGTATAATAATACTATAGAGCTGTATAATAATACTACAGAGATGTATAATAATACTATAGAGATGTATAATAATACTACAGAGCTGTATAATAATACTACAGAGATGTATAATAATACTATAGAGATGTATAATATTACTGTAGATATGTATAATAATACTATAGAGCTGTATAATAATACTATAGAGATGTATAATAATACTATAGAGCTGTATAATAATACTACAGAGATGTATAATAATACTACAGAGCTGTATAATAATACTATAGAGATGTATAATAATACTATAGAGATGTATAATAATACTATAGAGATGTATAATAATACTACAGAGATGTATAATAATACTATAGAGATGTATAATAATACTATAGAGATGTATAATAATACTATAGAGATGTATAATAATACTATAGAGCTGTATAATAATACTACAGAGCTGTATAATAATACTATAGAGATGTACAATAATACTACAGAGCGTATAATAATACTACAGAATGTATAATAATACTATAGAGATGTATAATAATACTATAGAGATGTATAATAATACTACAGAGATGTATAATAATACTATAGAGATGTATAATAATACTATAGAGATGTATAATAATACTACAGAGCTGTATAATAATACTACAGAGATGTATAATAATACTACAGAGCTGTATAATAATACTACTGATCTGTATAATAATACTACAGAGCTGTATAATAATACTACAGAGATGTATAATAATACTACAGAGCTGTATAATAATACTACTGATCTGTATAATAATACTATAGAGATGTATAATAATACTACTGATCTGTATAATAATACTACAGAGCTGTATAATAATACTATAGAGATGTATAATAATACTATAGAGATGTATAATAATACTACAGAGCGTATAATAATACTATAGAGATGTATAATAATACTATAGAGATGTATAATAATACCATAGAGCTGTATAATAATACTATAGAGATGTATAATAATACTACAGAGCTGTATAATAATACTATAGAGATGTATAATAATACTACAGAGATGTATAATAATACTATAGATATGTATAATAAATACTACAGAGCTGTATAATAATACTACAGAGATGTATAATAATACTACAGAGCTGTATAATAATACTATAGAGATGTATAATAATACTACAGAGATGTATAATAATACTATAGATATGTATAATAAATACTACAGAGCTGTATAATAATACTACGGAGCTGTATAATAATACTACAGAGATGTATAATAATACTATAGAGCTGTATAATAATACTATAGAGCTGTATAATAATACTACAGAGAATATAATAATACTATAGAGCTGTATAATAATACTATAGAGATGTATAAATAATACTACAGAGATGTATAATAATACTAAGAGATGTATAATAATACTACAGAGCTGTATAATAATACTACAGAGCTGTATAATAATACTATAGAGCTGTATAATAATACTACAGAGATGTATAATAATACTACAGAGATGTATAATAATACTACAGAGATGTATAATAATACTACAGAGCTGTATAATAATACTACAGAGCTGTATAATAATACTATAGAGCTGTATAATAATACTACAGAGATGTATAATAATACTACAGAGATGTATAATAATACTACAGAGCTGTATAATAATACTATAGAGCAGTATAATAATACTACAGAGATGTATAATAATGCTATAGAGATGTATAATAATACTACAGAGCTGTATAATAATACTATAGAGATGTATAATAATACTACAGAGATGTATAATAATACTACAGATAAGTATAATAATACTATAGAGATGTATAATAATACTACAAAGATGTATAATAATACTACAGAGCTGTATAATAATACTACAGAGATGTATAATAATACTACAGAGCTGTATAATAATACTATAGAGATGTATAATAATACTATAGAGATGTATAATAATACTATAAGAGATGTATAATAATACTACAGAGCTGTATAATAATACTACAGAGCTGTATAATAATACTATAGAGATGTATTAATACTACAGAGCTGTATAATAATACTACAGAGATGTATAATAATACTACAGAGCTGTATAATAATACTACAGAGATGATAATAATACTACTACAGAGCTGTATAATAATACTACAGAGATGTATAATAATACTAGAGCTGTATAATAATACTATAGAGATGTATAAATAATACTACAGAGCTGTATAATAATACTACAGA
>CM050167.1:401040543-401048043 GCA_027410445.1 Discoglossus pictus
AGTAATGCGCGGTGGCACAGACAGGGGAGGTACGGGGTACACAGTAATGTGGTGGCACAGACAGAGAAGGTACGGGGTACAGAGTAATGCGGTGGCACAGACAGGGGAGGTACGGGTACAGAGTAATGCGGTGGCACAGACAGGGGAGGTACGGGGTACAGAGTAATGCGGTGGCACAGACAGGGGAGGTACGGGGTACACAGTAATGTGGTGGCACAGACAGAGAAGGTACGGGGTACAGAGTAATGCGGTGGCACAGACAGAGGAGGTACGGGGTACAGAGTAATGCGGTGGCACAGACAGGGGAGGTACGGGGTACAGAGTAATGCGGTGGCACAGACAGGGGAGGTACGGGGTACAGAGTAATGCGGTGGCACATACAGGGGAGGTACGGGGTACAGAGTAATGCGGTGGCACAGACAGGGGAGGTACGGGGTACAGAGTAATGCGGTGGCACAGACAGGGGAGGTACGGGGTACAGAGTAATGCGGTGGCACAGACAGGGGGGGTACGGGGTACGGAGTAATGCGGTAGCACAGACAGGGTTGGTACGGGGTACGGAGTAATGCGGTGGCACAGACAGAGGGGGTACGGGGTACAGAGTAATGCGGTGGCACAGACAGGGGAGGTACGGGGTACAGAGTAATGCGGTGGCACAGACAGGGTTGGTACGGGGTACAGAGTAATGTGGTGGCACAGACAGGGTTGGTACGGGGTACAGAGTAATGCGGTGGCACAGACAGGGGAGGTACGGGGTACAGAGCAATGTGGTGGCACAGACGGGGGAGGTACGGGGTACAGAGTAATGCGGTGGCACAGACGGGGGAGGTACGGGGTACAGAGTAATGCGGTGGCACAGACAGGGGGGGTACGGGGTACAGAGTAATGCGGTGGCACAGACAGGGGAGGTACGGGTACAGAGTAATGCGGTGGCACAGACAGGGGTGGTACGGGGTACAGAGTAATGCGGTGGCACAGACAGGGGAGGTACGGGGTACAGAGTAATGCGGTGGCACATACAGGGGAGGTACGGGGTACAGTATAATGCAGTGGCACAGACAGGGGAGGTACGGGGTACAGAGTAATGCGGTGGCACAGACAGGGGAGGTACGGGGTACAGAGTAATGCGGTGGCACAGACAGGGGAGGTACGGGGTACAGAGTAATGCGGTGGCACAGACGGGGGAGGTACGGGGTACAGAGCAATGCGGTGGCACAGACAGGGGAGGTACGGGTACAGAGTAATGCGGTGGCACAGACAGGGGAGGTACGGGGTACAGAGTAATGCGGTGGCACAGACAGGGGTGGTACGGGTTACAGAGTAATGCGGTGGCACAGACAGGGGTGGTACGGGGTACAGAGTAATGCGGTGGCACAGACAGGGGTGGTACGGGGTACAGAGTAATGCGGTGGCACAGAATCCTCCCTGCATAGAAGGGCGGAGCTACATGGAGCCTGTGCCTCCAACACAGAGCGACACAGGAGCTAATTATACAACATAGATTTGATTGTCTTTGTGCAGTGTTATTGTGTCTGTGTTGTAATGATATTTCCTTGTTATGTCTTCTCATTGTTATGTCTCCTCATTGTTATGTCTCCTCATCGTACCTTCTCGTTATGTCTCCTCATCGTACCTTCTCGTTATGTTTCCTCATCGTACCTCCTCATTGTTGTCTCCTCATTGTTGTCTCCTCGTTGTTATGTCTCCTCATCGTACCTCCTCATTGTTGTCTCCTCATTGTTGTCTCCTCATTGTTATGTCTCCTCATCGTGCCTTCTCGTTATGTCTCCTCATCGTGCCTTCTCGTTATGTCTCCTCATCGTACCTTCTCGTTATGTCTCCTCATCGTACCTCCTCATTGTTATGTCTTCTCATCGTACCTCCTCATTGTTATGTCTCCTCATTGTTATGTCTCCTCATTGTTATGTCTCCTCATCGTACCTCCTCATTGTTATGTCTCCTCATCGTACCTTCTCGTTATGTCTCCTCATTGTTATGTCTCCTCATCGTACCTCCTCATTGTTATGTCTCCTCATCGTACCTTCTCGTTATGTCTCCTCATCGTACTTCCTCGTTGTTATGTCTCCTCATCGTACTTCCTCGTTGTTATGTCTCCTCATCGTACCTCCTCATTGTTATGTCTCCTCATCGTACCTCCTCGTTGTTATGTCTCCTCATCGTACCTACTCATTGTTATGTCTCCTCATCGTACCTTCTCGTTATGTCTCCTCATCGTACCTCCTCGTTGTTATGTCTCCTCATCGTACCTCCTCGTTATGTCTCCTCATCATACCTCCTCGTTGTTATGTCTCCTCATCGTACCTCCTCATTGTTATGTCTCCTCATTGTTATGTCTCCTCATCGTACCTCCTCATTGTTATGTCTCCTCATTGCTATGTCTCCTCATCGTACCTCCTCATTGCTATGTCTCCTCATCGTACCTCCTCATTGCTATGTCTCCTCATTGCTATGTCTCCTCATTGCTATGTCTCCTCATTGCTATGTCTCCTCATTGCTATGTCTCCTCATTGCTATGTCTCCTCATTGCTATGTCTCCTCATTGCTATGTCTCCTCATTGCTATGTCTCCTCATTGTTATGTCTCCTCATTGTTATGTCTCCTCATCGTACCTCCTCATTGTTATGTCTCCTCATCGTACCTTCTCATTGTTATGTCTCCTCATCGTACCTTCTCATTGTTATGTCTCTTCATCGTACCTTCTCGTTATGTCTCCTCATCGTACCTTCTCGTTATGTCTCCTCATCGTACCTTCTCGTTATGTCTCCTCATCGTACCTTCTCGTTATGTCTCCTCATCGTACCTTCTCGTTATGTCTCCTCATCGTACCTTCTCGTTATGTCTCCTCATCGTACCTCCTCGTTGTTATGTCTCCTCATCGTACCTCCTCATTGTTGTCTCCTCTTCGTTATGTCTCCTCATTGTTGTCTCCTCATTGTTATGTCTCCTCATCGTACCTCCTCATTGTTATGTCTTCTCATCGTACCTCCTCATTGTTATGTCTCCTCATTGTTATTTCTCCTCATTGTTATGTCTCCTCATTGTTATGTCTCCTCATCGTACCTTCTCGTTATGTCTCCTCATTGTTATGTCTCCCCATCGTACCTTCTCGTTATGTCTCCTCATTGTTATGTCTCCTCGTCGTACCTCCTCATTGTTATGTCACTCATTCTTGGTGATTTCATCATGACCCACCCACCTCCCCAACAGTTACTTGCGCTTACCTCTTTGCCCTCTCCCAATGGACAGATTCCCCAACTCCCTTTGGACACTCCATTTACCTTATTTTTTCTCAATCTCCAACCTTGTCATCTCCCCACTTCCTCTATTTGACCACACCTCCTACCTACAACCTCACCTTCTGCTCACCACCCTTATTCAATCCCTTAACCCACAAGTTTTTAATTATGCTACAACCCCTCCTCGGTCCCCTCATCACCCTCGCCTGTCCTGACATCTCCACATCACAGTACAACATGGCTCTGACTTCTACTCTTGACACACTTGCCCCTATAACCACAAGCAAACGCCCTCGCTTTCAACCACAACCATGGCACACCACACAAACACGCTATATAAAGAGAAGCTCACGCACTGCAGAACAACTATGGAGGAAATCTCGCACTTCAGCAGACTTTCTCCACTACAAGTTTACCTTGCGATCCAACTTCTCTGCCCTCAATCTTCCCAAACAACACTACTTCTCATCACTAATTTCCTCCAATCATAAAAGTTTATTTGCTACATCAACAGTGCCTTGCAAAAGTATTCACCCCCTCTTTACTTTTTACCTATTTTGTTACATTACAGCCTTAAGTTTAATGTTTTCTGTTAATCTGAATTTTATGTGGCGGATCAGAACACAATAGTCTTAAGTGGGTGAAGTGAAATGAGAAAAATATATACATAAAACTATTTTTTAGAAATAGAGAACAGAAAATTGGCATGTGTGTAAGTATTCACCCCCTTTGTTATGAAGCCCATTAAAAGCTCCGGTGCAACCAATTACCTTCAGAAGTCACATAATTAGTGATATGATGTCCACCTGTGCAATCTAAGTGTCACATGATCTGTTATTACATATACACACCCCAGAGGCTGCAACACCTCGCGCACAGGCACCCTCGCGCACAGACACACACGCACAATGTTTTCACCATTTACTTAACCCCTGTACAGCGCTACGGAATATGTCTGTCTTTTTATGTTGTCTCCTCGTCGTACCTCCTTATTGTGTCTTTCTTGTAATGTTGTGCCTTCTTGTTATGTCTCCTCATCATGTCTTTCTTGTAATGTTGTCTCCTTGACGTGCATCCTCATTGTGTCTGTGATGTCTCCTTGTCGTGCCTCCTCGTTGTGTTTGTCTCGTAATGTTGTCTCCTTGTTGAGCCTCCTCGTCGTGTTTGTCTTGTAATGTTGTCTCCTTGTTGTGCCTCCTCGTCGTGTTTGTCTCGTAATGTTGTCTCCTTGTCGTGCCTCCTCGTCGTGTTTGTCGTGTAATGTTGTCTCCTTGTTGAGCCTCCTCGTCGTGTTTGTCGTGTAATGTTGTCTTCTTGTTGTGTTTGTCTTGTAATGTTGTCTCCTTGTCGTGCCTCCTCGTCGTGTTTGTCTTGTAATGTTGTCTCCTTGTTGAGCCTCCTCGTCGTGTTTGTCGTGTAATGTTGTCTCCTCGTAGTGTTTGTCTTGTAATGTTGTCTCCTTGTTGAGCCTCCTCGTCGTGTTTGTCGTGTAATGTTGTCTCCTTGTCGTGCCTCCTCGTCGTGTTTGTCTCGTAATGTTGTCTCCTTGTTGTGCCTCCTCGTCGTGTTTGTCTTGTAATGTTGTCTCCTTGTTGTGCCTCCTCATCGTGTTTGTCGTGTAATGTTGTCTCCTTGTTGAGCCTCCTCGTCGTGTTTGTCGTGTAATGTTGTCTTCTTGTTGTGTTTGTCTTGTAATGTTGTCTCCTTGTTGAGCCTCCTCGTAGTGTTTGTCGTGTAATGTTGTCTCCTTGTTGTGCCTCCTCGTCGTGTTTGTCGTGTAATGTTGTCTCCTTGTTGTGCCTCCTCGTCGTGTTTGTCTTGTAATGTTGTCTCCTTGTTGTGCCTCCTCGTAGTGTTTGTCTTGTAATGTTGTCTCCTTGTTGTGCCTCCTCGTCGTGTTTTGTTGTGTAATGTTGTCTCCTTGTTGAGCCTCCTTGTCGTGTTTGTCGTGTAATGTTGTCTCCTTGTCGTGCCTCCTCGTCGTGTTTTGTTGTGTAATGTTGTCTCCTTGTCGTGCCTCCTCGTCGTGTTTGTCGTGTAATGTTGTCTCCTTGTTGAGCCTCCTCGTCGTGTTTGTCGTGTAATGTTGTCTCCTTGTTGTGCCTCCTTGTCGTGTTTGTCTTGTAATGTTGTCTCCTTGTTGAGCCTCCTCGTCGTGTTTGTCTTGTGTTGTTGTGCCTCCTCGTTGTCTGTCCTCTCATGCCATGTCTCTGGTTTCAGGCTCATGGAGCGCTTCCTGATGGACGGATTGTATCCTTGCAAAATAACTGACTGGTTTTATATCTCTAGAGGTTCCAATGTTCCTTCATGTGAAATATGGCACCCACGAGCAGTGGGTATGACAGAGATGCATTGTGGGTATATGTGAGAGAGCACGTGGTCAGAGAGATGCATTGTGGATATGTGTGGGTGAGCACATGGCCAGTGAGATGCATTGTGGGTATGTGTAGGAGAGCACATGACAGAGGGATGCATTGTGGGTATGTGTAGGAGAGCACGTGGCCAGAGAGATGCATTGTGGGTATGTGTAGGAGAGCACATGGCCAGAGAGTTGCATTGTGGATATGTGTGGGTGAGCACATGGCCAGTGAGATGCATTGTGGGTATGTGTAGGAGAGCACGTGGCCAGAGAGATGCATTGTGGGTATGTGTAGGAGAGCACGTGGCCAGAGAGATGCATTGTGGGTATGTGTAGGAGAGCACATGACAGAGGGATGCATTGTGGGTATGTGTAGGAGAGCACGTGGCCAGAGAGATGCATTGTGGGTATGTGTAGGAGAGCACATGACAGAGGGATGCATTGTGGGTATGTGTAGGAGAGCACGTGGCCAGAGAGATGCATTGTGGGTATGTGTAGGAGAGCACGTGGCCAGAGAGATGCATTGTGGGTATGTGTAGGAGAGCACATGGCCAGTGAGATGCATTGTGGGTATGTGTGGGTGAGCACATGGCCAGTGAGATGCATTGTGGGTATGTGTGGGTGAGCACATGGCCAGTGAGATGCATTGTGGGTATGTGTAGGAGAGCACATGACAGAGGGATGCATTGTGGGTATGTGTAGGAGAGCACGTGGCCAGAGAGACCCCAGGTCTGCTAACTCTTTGCCCCTCGATGTCTAAAATGTACCCTCCCCCACCCTGTAAAGCTGACCCCCGATTTTCCACGTGCAGGCTATAATATCTGACCACTAGGGGCAGACAATATATTACATACAAGAGCCAGTCACCTCGCATGACTTTCCAAATGTTCAGACCTTCCCACCTAATGTTTCGCCTCCTTCCTGTTCCTTACCTTTTCTTGCCCAGGTTTCTGCCTCTTCCTGTAGGAGTGTCAGTCCTGCGGCGCCCTCCATTTTCTGCAGTCTGTAATATTGTATTCTTCCTTGTTCCCCTGTGCAGCGCTACGGAATATATTGGCGCATTACAAATAAAAGTTAATAATAATAATAATTGTGGATATGTGTGGGAGAGCACGATGCCAGAGAGATGCATTATGGGTATTTTTATTCTATTCTGTCTGTTAACCCTTAACTCCCAGCAGTCGTCCTCAGCAGCTCTCCACCTTTGCTCTGACTCTGTATAAATACACAGCAAGTGTGGATGGGAAGACTGTCCTAGTGGGTAAGAGAATCGCACGGCGCCCGCACGCCTACACACATATATGTACATACACACACGCATGTATGTACATACACACACACGTATGTACATACACACACGCATATATGTATGTACATACACACACACACATAGGTACATACACATACACACATAGGTACATACACACACACACACATAGGTACATACACACACACGCATATATGTACATACACACACACACATAGGTACATACACACTACACACACACACATATGTACATACACACACACACACGCATATATGTACATACACACACACACACATAGGTACATACACACACACACATATATGTACATACACACACATACACGCATATATGTACATACACACACACACACATAGGTACATACACACACACACACATATATGTACATACACACACACACACGCATATATGTACATACACACACGTATGTACATATACCTCTCTCACTCTTCTGTCTGTATGCTCTCAGATTTTTGGGACACGGCTGGTCAGGAGAGGTTCCAGAGCATGCACGCTTCCTACTACCACAAGGCACACGCGTGTATCATGGTAAGTTACTGAGCTGCATGCTTTTGGCATTGTTGGAAGGTGCATGGGG
>CM050167.1:401050543-401065543 GCA_027410445.1 Discoglossus pictus
GGGTGCCGGTCTGTGTGCCATGCTGGGGTCGGGGTGCCGGTCTGTGTGCCATGCTGGCGTCGGGGTGCCGGTCTGTGTGTCATGCTGGCGTCGGGTGCCGGTCTGTGTGTGATGATGGGGTCGGGGTGCCGGTCTGTGTGTGATGATGGGGTCGGGGTGCCGGTCTGTGTGTGATGATGGGGTCGGGGTGCCGGTCTGTGTGTCATGCTGGGGTCAGGGTGCCGGCCTTGGTGCCGGTCTGTCTGTCATGTTGGTGCCTGGGTGCCGGTCTGTGTGTCATGCTGGGATTGGGGTGCCGGTCTGTGTGCCATGCTGGGGTCGGGGTGCCGGTCTGTGTGCCATGCTGGGGTCGGGGTGCCGGTCTGTGTGCCATGCTGGCGTCGGGGTGCCGGTCTGTGTGTCATGCTGGCGTCGGGGTGCCGGTCTGTGTGTGATGCTGGGGTCGGGGTGCCGGTCTGTGTGTGATGATGGGGTCGGGGTGCCGGTCTGTGTGTGATGATGGGGTCGGGGTGCCGGTCTGTGTGTCATGCTGGCGTCGGGGTGCCGGTCTGTGTGTGATGATGGGGTCGGGGTGCCGGTCTGTGTGTGATGATGGGGTCGGGGTGCCGGTCTGTGTGTGATGATGGGGTCGGGGTGCCGGTCTGTGTGTGATGATGGGGTCGGGGTGCCGGTCCGTGTGTGATGATGGGGTCGGGGTGCCGGTCCGTGTGTCATGCTGGGGTCGGGGTGCCGGTCCGTGTGTCATGCTGGGGTCGGGGTGCCGGTCCGTGTGTCATGCTGGGGTCGGGGTGCCGGTCCGTATGTCATGCTTGGGTCGGGGTGCCGGTCCGTGTGTCATGCTTGGGTCGGGGTGCCGGTCCGTGTGTCATGCTGGGGTCGGGGTGCCGGTCCGTGTGTCATGCTGGGGTCGGGGTGCTGGTCCGTGTGTGATGCTGGGGTCGGGATGCCGGCCTGTGTGTGATGCTGCCGTTGCGGTGCCGGTCTGTGTGATGCTGGGGTCGGGGGCCAGGGTGCCGGTCTGTGTGTCATGCTGGGGTCGTGGTGCCGGTCTGTCGGTCATGCAGGGGTCGAGGTGCCAGTCTGTGGGTCATGCTGGGCTCGGGGGGGGGGGCGCGGTCTGTGTGTCATGCTGGGCTCGGGGTGCCGGTCTGTGTGTCATGCTGGGGTCAGGGTGCCGGCCTTGGTGCCGGTCTGTCTGTCATGTTGGTGCCTGGGTGCCGGTCTGTGTGTCATGCTGGGATTGGGGTGCCGGTCTGTGTGCCATGCTGGGGTCGGGGTGCCGGTCTGTGTGCCATGCTGGGGTCGGGGTGCCGGTCTGTGTGCCATGCTGGCGTCGGGGTGCCGGTCTGTGTGTCATGCTGGCGTCGGGTGCCGGTCTGTGTGTGATGATGGGGTCGGGGTGCCGGTCTGTGTGTGATGATGGGGTCGGGGTGCCGGTCTGTGTGTGATGATGGGGTCGGGGTGCCGGTCTGTGTGTCATGCTGGGGTCAGGGTGCCGGCCTTGGTGCCGGTCTGTCTGTCATGTTGGTGCCTGGGTGCCGGTCTGTGTGTCATGCTGGGATTGGGGTGCCGGTCTGTGTGCCATGCTGGGGTCGGGGTCATGTTGGTGCCTGGGTGCCGGTCTGTGTGTCATGCTGGGATTGGGGTGCCGGTCTGTGTGCCATGCTGGGGTCGGGGTGCCGGTCTGTGTGCCATGCTGGGGTCGGGGTGCCGGTCTGTGTGCCATGCTGGCGTCGGGGTGCCGGTCTGTGTGTCATGCTGGCGTCGGGGTGCCGGTCTGTGTGTGATGATGGGGTCGGGGTGCCGGTCTGTGTGTGATGATGGGGTCGGGGTGCCGGTCTGTGTGTGATGATGGGGTCGGGGTGCCGGTCTGTGTGTGATGATGGGGTCGGGGTGCCGGTCTGTGTGTCATGCTGGCGTCGGGGTGCCGGTCTGTGTGTGATGATGGGGTCGGGGTGCCGGTCTGTGTGTGATGATGGGGTCGGGGTGCCGGTCTGTGTGTGATGATGGGGTCGGGGTGCCGGTCTGTGTGTGATGATGGGGTCGGGGTGCCGGTCTGTGTGTGATGATGGGGTCGGGGTGCCGGTCCGTGTGTGATGATGGGGTCGGGGTGCCGGTCCGTGTGTCATGCTGGGGTCGGGGTGCCGGTCCGTGTGTCATGCTGGGGTCGGGGTGCCGGTCCGTGTGTCATGCTGGGGTCGGGGTGCCGGTCCGTGTGTCATGCTTGGGTCGGGGTGCCGGTCCGTGTGTCATGCTTGGGTCGGGGTGCCGGTCCGTGTGTCATGCTTGGGTCGGGGTGCCGGTCCGTGTGTCATGCTGGGGTCGGGGTGCCGGTCCGTGTGTCATGCTGGGGTCGGGGTGCTGGTCTGTGTGTGATGCTGGGGTCGGGATGCCGGCCTGTGTGTGATGCTGCCGTTGCGGTGCCGGTCTGTGTGATGCTGGGGTCGGGGTGCCGGTCACCCTGGGGAGGTGGCAATCTTTTATGTTGTTGTTTCTACTGCAGCTCTTCACAGACGCCATCAAGCTGGCAGTGTCGTACAAGCAGAACTCGCAGGATTTCATGGACGAGGTGATGCGAGAGCTGGAGGTGTGTGCAAGGACTTCATTGTATATCTGTAGCTAGCGCCCTTCCACCACTCCACTGACGATGACATGTATGAGTTTCTTAGTAGGCCGTACATGCCCTGTGGGTCTTTCAATAAACTGTACCACAGACCTCCCCAAAAGATCCACCAACACAGGGTCGTCCCGCGTTGTCCCGCGTTGTCCCGTGTTGTCCCGCTTTGTCCTGCTTTGTCCCGGTCACTCCCTATAACAGTCCGCAGTATAGTGTGTCTCTTTCTTTCTGTATGCTACCCCTTTGTCTTCTCTCTGTTCAGAACTTCGAGTTGGAGAAGCCAGAACTTGAAGACACATCAGATAAAGATGAATTATTGGAGAATGAGGTGGCAGCAAAGACTGAGTGACCCTACTGCTCCTGCGGACGTGTCCTCTTGCGCTGCTGGGCTTGGCTGGCTTATCATGTTACTTGGACTAGATCTACCATGGGACCACGCAACCTGTTTACACAATATGGTGGCCCGGCAATCCAGATGATCATATCTAGAGCCTCTCATATCTATGGTGATGAGACCAAAAATTGCTGATGAGACCCCTCCACTTGGACCATCCTAGTTTGTCTGACATTAGACTGCTGTATATAGCAATGGTGGCTTCCTCTCAGGAATTAGCCTAACATAGTGCTCGCCCGTCATCTCCAAGCCTCTGGATGCAGCTACTCTCCTTGAGCTGCCATATGGTGGGAAGGGGATCGCATTCCTAGCACTCTTAGGACTTTGAGAAATGTATTTTTACACATTAATTTATTAATAAATCTAGTTACATTTATGGGATTTGCACAGGCGTGGGAAGTGCTGAATAAAGGTGGGCGGAGGGACAAAGGGAGTGGACAAAGCGGCAAGATAGGGCTGGGTCAGTGGGATGGGACATAGGCGCTGGTATATGGAAACTGGACAAGGGATTGAGACTGGGAAAATGCAGAGAGGTTAGAGAGATGGCAAAACCGAGGAGGGTCAGTTGGACTGTGCTTGCCCAAGTTGTAAGCCAATCCAAATAATAGGACTTGGAAGATGGTGCCTCAGGAGGACTGTATTGTATAGGAGGGTCAGGGGCAGAGGTCCTTCTGTAGCACTAAGACACAACTACAGGTTGGAGAAGGACATTTTTTAGTACTTGGAAAGGGTATGATAAGTAGGATTCTCCTTCCAGGTCGTTACTTTTTGTGTTCAAGATCTCAGAGCCCAGCAGACACTTCATATCACTTCATCATTTCTGAAGTGGCAGGCACCATCAGACCCTTTTTCTTAGGATCTTAGAACCACACACCCTGTACCCTGATAAGTACAAACAGACTACCGTATTTTTTGCCGTATAAGACGTACTTTTTCTTCCCCAAAACTGGGGGTGGGGGGTGGGAGTTGGCGCGTCTTATACGACGAATATACCTTTTAAAACTGCCTCTTTCTGCCCTCTTGATCCTCTCCCCCTCCCGATTCTCCCATTCAACCCCTCTGATCCTTCCCTTGCCCCCCTTTAGATCCCCACTCCTGATCCCCCCATTGGCGCTTCCTACAGCACCAGCAGCATGCCTCTAAACTGCATTGCGTCGGCCGGTGCATCCTAGTGACATCACACACGCGACGCAAGGGAAGGCTGCAGTACAGGAGGAGTGCTGGTAGGAAGCGCTGCGTGATGGGGTGAGATCAAGATGGGCCAAGGGATGATCATGGATGGGCAGAGGGGAAAAGAAAGGTGAGGGTCAGGAGGGTCAGAGAGGGTCAAGAGCTCCTAGAGGCTCCCAAATGCTGCAAAATGTGTATGTATGTATGGATATGTATGTATGTGTATATATATATATATATATATATTTGTGTGTAATGTAGGTGTGTATCTGTGTGTGAAGTGTATTTGTGTTTGATTCAGATTTTTTTTTCTTGTTTTCCTCCTCTAAAAACTAGGTGCGTCTTATATGCGAAAAATACGGTAACTTTATTCTTCCTTCAGATACATTTACAGATAACACAAAACCCCAAAGACTCCCCCCAGTTCTAACCCATCCTCCTCAGCAAAATAAAGGGGTCCGGCTTTCTTGTTTTCATTACACATTTTAGGGTAATAACTATCCGGGGCTATCTGTTTAGGTCACTAATAACCCAGGCCTGTGTTTTGCTCTCCTCTCTCTCTTGCCTCCGACCATCATGACTAAAGCCAGAGGATTCACGCCAGCTCTTAGTAGTCGCAAATCCACATGAATTCTTGTCATTAACCCTTTGTTGTCCCACCAACAATCATGACCCTCGCTTTCACTCTTGACCCTCTCTTGCGCTTTCACTCTTGACCCTCTCTTGCTCTTTTAAATTTGACCATCTCATGCGTTTTCACTCTTGACCCTCTCTTGCGCTTTCACTCTTGACCCTCTCTTTCACTCAACCCTCTCTTGCTCTTTCACTCTTGACCCTCTCTTGCTCTTTCACTCTTGACCCTCTCTTGCGCTTTCACTCTTGACCCTCTCTTGCGCTTTCACTCTTGACCCTCTCTTGCGCTTTCACTCTTGACCCTCTCTTTCACTCGACCCTCTCTTGCTCTTTCACTCTTGACCCTCTCTTGCTTTTTCACTCTTGACCCTCTCTTGCTCTTTCACTCTTGACCCTCTCTTGCTCTTTCACTCTTGACCCTCTCTTGCGCTTTCACTCTTGACCCTCTCTTGCGCTTTCACTCTTGACCCTCTCTTGCGCTTTCACTCTTGACCCTCTCTTTCACTCGACCCTCTCTTGCTCTTTCACTCTTGACCCTCTCTTTCACTCGACCCTCTCTTGCTCTTTCACTCTTGACCCTCTCTTTCACTCGACCCTCTCTTGCTCTTTCTCTCTTGACCCTCTCTTACGCTTTCACTCTTGACCTTCTCTTTCACTCTTGACCCTCTCTTTCACTCTTGACCCTCTCTTTCACTCTTGACGCTCTCTTTCACTCGACCCTCTCTTGCTCTTTCACTCTTGACCCTCTCTCGCTCTTTCACTCTTGACCCTCTCTCGCTCTTTCACTCTTGACCCTCTCTTACTCTTTCACTCTTGACCCTCTTGCTCTTTCACTCTTGACCCTCTTGCTCTTTCACTCTTGACCCTCTCTTTCACTCTTGACCCTCTCTTGCGCTTTCACTCTTGACCTTCTCTTTCACTCTTGACCTTCTCTTTCACTCTTGACCTTCTCTTTCACTCTTGACCTTCTCTTTCACTCTTGACCCTCTCTTTCACTCTTGACCCTCTCTTTCACTCTTGACCCTCTCTTTCACTCTTGACCCTCTCTCGCTTTTTCACTCTTGACCCTCTCTCGCTCTTTCTCTCTTGACCTTCTCTCGCTCTTTCTCTCTTGACCTTCTCTCGCTCTTTCTCTCTTGACCTTCTCTCGCTCTTTCTCTCTTGACCCTCTCTCGCTCTTTCTCTCTTGACTCTCTCTCATTCTTTCTCTCTTGACCTTCTCTCGCTCTTTCACTCTTGACCCTCTCCTGCTCTTTCTCTCTTGACCCTCTCTTGCTCTTTCTCTTTTGACCCTCTCTCGTTCTTTCACTCTTGACCCTCTCTCGCTCTTTCACTCTTGACCCTCTCCTGCTCTTTCTCTCTTGACCCTCTCTTGCTCTTTCACTCTTGACCCTCTCTCGTTCTTTCTCTCTTGACCTTCTCTCGTTCTTTCACTCTTGACCCTCTTTCTCTCTTGACCTCTCGCTCTTTCTCTCTTGACCTTCTCTCGCTCTTTCTCTCTTGACCTTCTCTCGCTCTTTCTCTCTTGACCCTCTCTTGCTCTTTCTCTTTTGACCCTCTCTCGTTCTTTCACTCTTGACCCTCTCTCGCTCTTTCACTCTTGACCCTCTCCTGCTCTTTCTCTCTTGACCCTCTCTTGCTCTTTCACTCTTGACCCTCTCTCGTTCTTTCTCTCTTGACCTTCTCTCGTTCTTTCACTCTTGACCCTCTTTCTCTCTTGACCTTCTCTCGCTCTTTCTCTCTTGACCTTCTCTCGCTCTTTCTCTCTTGACCTTCTCTCGCTCTTTCTCTCTTGACCTTCTCTCGCTCTTTCTCTCTTGACCTTCTCTCGCTCTTTCACTCTTGACCCTCTCCTGCTCTTTCTCTCTTGACCCTCTCTTGCTCTTTCTCTTTTGACCCTCTCTCGTTCTTTCACTCTTGACCTTCTCTCGCTCTTTCACTCTTGACCCTCTCCTGCTCTTTCTCTCTTGACCCTCTCTTGCTCTTTCACTCTTGACCCTCTCTCGTTCTTTCTCTCTTGACCTTCTCTCGCTCTTTCTCTCGCTCTTTCTCTCTTGACCATCTCTTGCGCTCTTGACCCTCTCTTGCTCTTTCTTTCTTGACCCTCTCTCGCTCTTTCTCTCTTGACCCTCTCTCGCTCTTTCGCTCTTGACCCTCTCTCGCTCTTTCGCTCTTGACCCTCTCTCGCTCTTTCGCTCTTAACCCTCTCTCGCTCTTTCGCTCTTGACCCTCTCTCGCTCTTTCGCTCTTGACCCTCTCTCGCTCTTTCGCTCTTGACCCTCTCTCGCTCTTTCGCTCTTGACCCTCCCTTTCTCTCTTTCGCTCTTGACCCTCTCTTTCGCTCTTGACCCTCTCTTTCGCTCTTGACCCTCTCTTTCGCTCTTGACCCTCTCTTTCGCTCTTTCGCTCTTGACCCTCTCTTTCGCTCTTTCGCTCTTGACCCGCTCTTTCGCCTCTCTTTCACAGCACACAGAAGGAGAGAGAGAGAGAGAGAAAGTGCACAGTGAGAGAGACAGCACCAGGAGTGAGAGGGGGAGGGAGTAAGAGGTACAGAGCAGAAGCAGAGAGAGAGACAGACAGCAAAGTGAGTGAGAGGGGAGGGAGAGAGATAGAGGTACAGAGCAAGAGCACACAGAGAGAGAGAGAGAGAGACAGGTCTGAGAGACCTACAGCACCAGGAGCGAGAGAGAAACGACAGCGAGAAAGAGCCAAGAGAGAGAAAGATAGGCGATTGAGAGAGACACGACAAAGACACAAGTGACAGTTCCTACACGTGTAAACTAGAGCACACGGACATACATTATACATAAAAATCCCGTTTTGGGGTTTCTTTAAACATTTCTGGTGCTTACATTACATTTAGGTGGGAAGGGACCATTCAACCAGTTTGTACAACTCACATATCAAGACGTTTATGTTCTTATTTGGTATCCAAAGCCACGCACATACTACACAAGAGAGGAAAGTCATCCATACACAGATCAATGGTTACTCTGTGGCTACTCATAATGGTGGCCATACTGATCTAATGGGGAACATAGAGCTACTGTCATAGAATGTATCTGTGTCAAGATCTTCTCTTCAGTGGGCTTGAGAAAAGGCCAAAGGAGACCAATCCTACCCACAAATCTAATCCAGTTCTTCAATCTCTCTTCCCACAGAATAGCATTAGGAGATCAAGATACAACATTATAAAAAGCCCTTCCCCTCACAGAGACACGCCATTACTATGTGTCCCAGAGGAGGAGGATTTTATTTGGGAATTCGCAGGGTAATGAACATTTGGCTTCAGTTAAACATTAAACATAACCAGGGATTAAGCAACTTCCAGAGCTAATAGGAAAAGTGCCTTTGTCGGTGCGTTGCTGATTGGTCCCCGAGGAGCCATCAGGATGTACCGGCCATGTTTGGTTTTTAATTGCCCGTCTACGTTGGCCAGGCTCTGCTTGGGTGAGCAGTAGAGTTAATAGCCAATCTGGGAACAGTGGGAAACCCTGGAGAATATGACCTTTCCTAGCAGCCAGACTGACTGTCGCCAGTTACCTTAGTTATATCGCGGCACAGAAGGACTTAAGTAACCTATAACATATACATTTTTAAGCATCACACAAGTCAAATTATATAGTCTTTTATTAGTCTTAGAATCTGCAGCCGATCTTCACAATGGAGTGATGGATGTCATAAAGTACCACTCACTGACATTCTTCTAAAATGTCATATCATCGTGTAGGCCACCTGGGAGACCAATCATCTCAGCCCCTTGGTCACTAAGTTGCCTTCTGTCTCATTGATTACTATCTGTAGCCTTATTTTGTAACATATCTTCTTGTGCTGCAGAGTGTCTATATGACCTAAACAGCCAGGTCCAGTTTATTGCTGACTCTTGTGACCATAGATGTTCTGACCATAGATATTGGGGTGAAAAAATCCTTCACAGGTAAATGTATTTATGGATTTGTTTTTCTATATTTTCTAATTCTGAAATGTAGCTTTCTATTGATGCTCCAATAATTATATGTTCTTCATTTGGTCAGGTGGTACATGAATGAATGAATATTCCATTCAAGATGCAAGTGGTGCATTTCAAGATGTATCCTCAGCTGTATATAGTCAGTATATGACCTGAACATTCTAAAGTGGAGTAATTAGGATTATATTGAATTACACATTAATTACACAGGACATTAAACACACAATGATACCTCAGATTTTCTGTTGCCTTCCTTTTCTAAGGCTCAAAAGCAGAAATGTTTCTGTAAGTCCCACTCCCATCTTCTCCCACTCTCACTCATTCTTCTGCTAGGTGCTGGAGATATATCTCCTAAACCGGGCTTCTAAATTATTCCCACAGCTATGCACAGCACACAGGGCAGTAAAAACCTGAGACACCCATAATATTATATTTAACACCTGCAGATCAGAGGAGATCTTAAAAGGTTGAACTTGATGGACTGAAAGTCTTTTCAACTTCAATTACTATGTAACTATGTAACTATGTGGCTTATCACAAACTCATGCACCCTCTGGAATGCAAGGTCTATTTCTTATAAACTCACTTTTGTTCTGTTTATTTCTATCTCCTTCCATCTACTGGCTCCCCTCATCAGACACTGCCTCCACTGCTGCACTCTCTCATGGTGGCTTTAACCTCAGTCACACACCTAGACCTGGGAACAAACAAGGTGGTGGTGTGGGTGTATTGCTTTCCTCTCTCTGCACCTCTCACTGCATTCCCCATATTTTTTTCTGCTATAACTTACCTTCACTCTTTCTTGGTGATTTTAATATTATTACTATTATATTATATTAATAATATTATTAACCTTTACTTTTAACGCACCAACATATTCCGTATCACTAAATGGGGTAGATATAATCAGGGTAGATATAAGTAAAAAAAAAAAAAAACATAACAAATTACAAAGAATGGAGAGTCCTGGTTTTGAGTTTACAATCAAGTAAACAAAGAGCTTTCTCTAAAGCACCAACAAGACTGAAAACTCCCACACTTAGGCCCTCATTCAATTGCAATTTGGCCAATTGAATAGGGGTCTAAATAAGCACATAACATATTTTTTTAAAGAAGTTTTTAGTTAGTAAACATCTATCCAAAAGCAAGGTTTTCACTAACTAAAAACATATTTTAATAAAATATGCTATGTGCTTATTTAGAGCCCTATTCAATTGGCCAAATCGCAATTGAATGAGGCCCTTACTCTACCACTTCTCTTGGCCTCTCACAATGGGAAAGTCCTCAATTCACAATGATGGACACTCCCTTGTCCATATCTGTACCAATCTCTGCACATCTCCAAATTTGTCATCTCCCCACTCCCTCTATCTGACCATCACCTCCTAACCTGCAACCTCGCAACACCTTCCACTGACTGTACTTTTTCAATCCTTGCCACCAGAACATAGAAAAACTTCCAAACACTTGACGCCATGAATGGATCTAGCGCCTGTGCAGCTGGTGTGTTGCACCGAGGCCCCTGCACACTCAGCAGCACACCATTCCCCTTCCCCTGAGTAATCCTGGGTATCCTTCCCCTGCAGCACGTCTTCTGGCAGTGGGTGACGTCACATGCAAGTCACGTCATTAGAGCCTTTTTTCCTTTTTTTTTTAAAACTTACAGCATTTCATAATAAACTATATTTTTTGTGAAAACTCTTTTAAATCACCCTGACTTTCATTTTTTTCAACGAAAACTTTAATGATTTCCAGATTTTTGCATCTTGAAAATGCCACATAGAGTTGTCCATGGGCAAATAAATACTGGTTCCTCTAAAAAGAGTCCAACAGACTTAAAAGTTTGTCCTTGTGATTTATTAATGGTCATAGCAAATGCCATGATGATGGGAAATGTTCTCCTTTGAAGACAAAAGGCAAACAACTCTCACTTGGAGCCAAATAAATTATTGATATAAAAACTTGTTCACCTTTATGGTTACCATTCATAATTTCAGCATGTATGAAATGATCTCCTAAATCCTGCACAATTAATCTGGTACCATTACAAAGTCCTTTCTTTGGGTTCATATTTCTCAGTAACAGGACAATTGCCCCTATTTTTAGCTGTTAAATATCTGGTGGCATTCCAGATGGTGTTAATGAATTGATAAATTCAGTGGTAAAGTTGGCCTCACTATCTTTGTCATCAGCCAGAACTGAATCTGCACTGTAATAGCTTTTCTGTGTCACATTTATTAATTTCAAAAGGCATTTCTGTAGCCATGACTTCACGCAACAAACGGTCAATACATTGCAGGGCATGGCATGACATCATTGTTGCTTCATCTATGATAACTAATTTAGTTTTTTGTAGTTTTTTAGCTTGAGATGATTTATTTCTAATATCTGACACTGGTGTTTCCAAAATGGGAACTGGCAGTTTAAATCCACTATGCTCAGTTCTGCTACCTTCTAACAAAAGTGCCGCAATTCCAGTTGTTGCAAAGGCCATAGCTACTGTATTTCACCTTTAGCATGAATGCAACTCGTCTGTAAATTATATAGATTAATTTCCCCCTATTGCTTTTTTTGATGGTGTTAAATACTTCTAACTGCAATGTATTTAAAGTTGCTATTTTTCCTCTGTTTTTTATTGTTCAAGATCAGCATCATAGTCTTCAAAGTTTATTTAATCAATCAGTCCTGGATCAGGCAGATTACAATTTTCACAATTTAATCCATGACAAAGAAAGACTTCTTGAATTTCAATAATGCTTTTAATTCAGCTATGGACTAATTGTAATGTTTAAAAAAGTCTTCACACATATGTAATTTAAATGTTTCTCACAAAGCTAATGCATCAGGTACATTACAAAAGATGAAAGAAAAAGGTATGATCTGTATCTTATTATACCCTTGGTGCTTGACACCACTATTATCTAAACAATATAAATAACTTTTTTTAAAAAGCGCAATGATGCGGTTACGCAAACGTAATGACGCAATTACGCAATACACATCATCAAACCCGGAAATAAACTGGCTTTATAAGCCAAAGAGTCCAGCATAGAATACAGCCTTAGAGAAAGTCCACGAGGATGGACGAAACGGCCCGTTGGCACTTTTATCAGTACTCATAGAGGACAGAGACCACTGGAGGACTAATCTAACATAGTGAATTGATGGGACAAGCCTTGTTGTTACACATGAAGCATAGCAATTGAACAGCAAGTATATGAAGTGTGGCAACATTTTGCCAATACACTATATTGTTATACTGTTATATGTTATCTGCAGCTTCTATTATCATTCATTACCTTTTAAAGTCACAGTGTCCCTAATAACTCTGATATTGATATTTACATATATATTGATACCTCCAGTTTATTTATGATCTCTGTTTTACTCTATATTTTGTTTTTCCCATTAGTTTTTTCTTTATAGTGCTTTCTATATAGAATAATCCAATGATTATCAGTATATCCTGACTTTTTCAGGTATATCAGTTTATTCTGATATATGAGGATTAAATACTTCATTCATATATTATTTTTGAACACGTTAACCCTTTATTTAGGGTACCTTTCATGACCAGATCTCTATATTGGTGATGATACTGATCTATCCTCATTCTTACATCATATATTATTTATTTATTCTATATTGTGCACAAATTTTTATAACTTTTAAGCGGCGCTATTTCCGGATTAAAATATCCCATTAAAGTTATTTATATTGTTTACATTACAAAAGATGCAAATTGTTCTCTCATTTGCTTTGGCATTTGACATTGCGCTGCTTCTTCTAGACATCTCTTCCATCCCTTATCATCTGCCAAGAAGTTTTGATGTCTTGCAGCTAACTGGAAAGTATCATACACTATGTAATTCACTGTGCGTAAAAGTTCATAATTTTGTGCACCGGGAAATGTCTCTTAGACTGACGGAATAAATGGTGGGTATCATTTTATTTCCACTTCTTTTTCTTTGTCGCTATGCCCCATTTATGAAGACATAATGATATGGAATCTCAATGTATAAAATTGTCTTGCATTTAATTTAAACCATGCAGTAAGTGTTGTTGTTTTATTTTCATTTTGAGCCAGGGCATTTCTTTCATCTTTAGCATTAAAGTAAATTAATTGTCTTTGTGGCAAATGTACAGCTAATCGATACACAGCATGGGAGCGATCATGCATTTAAAATTTTAGCAGACGACGCATTGCTTCTGGAGCACTAACAAAGCGTGCATTGTGATAAGATGAAAGTTCATCATGTAAAATGGGAGTTTTTTCTTGGTTTTGTGCACCTCATCATATTCTTTGTAAATGTATTTATACACATATTTTATGGATTTGATTGAAGTGCAAGATGACATTGTACTTAATCAGCAACTGTGGATTATATGGAACCACATATCAAGTATCTACACCTTTTCCATTAATGATTGCAGTTTGTCCTTCTGTTCTTTTATACAAAGGGTACCCATCACAATTAGCATAAGTTTGCAGTCTAAATTATTTTGGGAATTCTTTAGTGCATTTCTTATTTTACATACATGGTGATTGTGGATTGATATCTCCACATGGACCATGAATCATGTGATGTGTTACAATGTCATAGAGTTTAGAATATTTTTCTTTGTGTGGAAGTTCAATCCACTCTCTACGCTGTATTTAGATTATCTTTTTCTTGGAGTATAAAAAGTAGATGTGCATGTGTGCATGTGTGAATAAGTGTGTGATGGTGATGTCATGGAGTAATGCATTGAGTTTTATTTGAATTACTCTTGCCACTAAATCTGTTCTATGCAAATCACTTTGTCCATGTTTCAAATTCTCAACTATCTCTGGCCATTGTGGATTACATGTAAATGTAATAAATAAATCTGGTTTTCCAAATTTAGTCACAATAGCCATGGCATATATTTCTCGCATATTGCGAGGTGATCCTTGGAAGGACAATGGTAAAATGATAGCTCTCCCAGCTGGAAGTTCTCTTTTTGTAGCTAATTCAGCTACATAATCCATCAGTTCACAATATTGTTCCATGCAAAGCTTATTTCATTGAAATGTGATAAAATTTGTAAATATGAATCAATGATCCATTGTTGTGTGAGTTTGCCCCACATAAAATTGGATTAAAATAATCATGAATAGCAATTTGTGCCACTTTATATTCCAGCATAGAAATATTGTTTCTGACACTAACTTTACTATTTGGATAACTTTGCATTTGTAATTTTGGTTCCCATCCTGGCTCACCATTTGGGTAAAAAATTGGATATGTCATTGGATCCAAATTACTACTTAATATATTGGTATTTATGAAAGGTTGCACTTGATTTCTTGGATATTCTCTAATATCCCGCTCAAACGGTGGTGCACCAGTATAATTTTTAAACATCATGGCAACCTCATTCGATGTTGGTAAATTATAACATCTTTGATCAGTATGGAGATCTCTGTTAAGAACCATATTTACTCTTGGCATTGGTAAATGATTTATTTGAGCATGGGTCTGTTGTTCTCTTTCTACTTCAGCTAACTTTTTGTATGCTTGAGTATATGGGTTGTTATGCATAATCTTATCAAGCTCTTTAAAAACTGTGGCTAAACATGTTTGATTTTCAGGAAGTGTCAGGAAGTGTCATGCGTTGTTCCATAGCTTCCATTGTATCTAAGACATATAACTGTGCAAATTTCCTTTGCTGTCCTTCTTGCGGGTGTAAATGTGAAGTGCGGTGATAAATTTGTCCTTGTATTTTAAAACAGTAAGGACCATGTCCTGACATATTTTCTGCTAATGCAGCACCCATTGAAGCAAATTAAATGTTATAAGACCTGATGTTTTGTTTGAAATTTTTATTATTTGGAAATGTTGGATCAGTCATTAGACCTTTTAAATATTGTGGAAACGTGTGTCTTTCTGGCAGTCTTAACTTTCCTTTTTGACAGCAACTAATAAACTCACCATCTCTTGGTCTTTCTTTGTCAAAAATTTACGCACCACAAAATTGACAAACCATGTTTAGTAACCCACAATAATGAGTTTCTACTGCTAAAGATGTAAATAAGAGTCTATCGTGAGGTCATATATTATTTCTATTTTCTATATTCACATTACTCTCATTTCCCAATGTTTGACATGTATGGTGTGGTTTACTTTTTTTTCTTTTTAGCTCCTTCACGCTCATTTTGTGATTTTACAGTCATTGCTCTTTTGTTGGCAAGTC
>CM050167.1:401070543-401200543 GCA_027410445.1 Discoglossus pictus
TCGCCTTCTTCCCATTAATATATTTTTTTAAAATATTTTAGGGTTAGTCTTACTTTCCATTGCAACTGACTTCTCATTTTCTATTTTAGCCAGTCTAATAGCCCTTTTGCAAGCCTTGTTGATTTCCTTATAGTCACATAAAGCTGCCTCTGTTCCCTCCTCCTTGTATAATTTAAACGCATGTTTCTTTTTCCTCATCATGATCTTTAAGTCATTGTTAAGCCACATGGGATATGATTTACTCCTATTCATTTTATTTCCACATGGTACATGCTGATGAGTATGTTTATTTAGTAAGGATTTGAATGTTGTCCATTTATTTTCAGTATTTTTCCCTGTAAGTTCTTTGTCACAGTCTATATGTTGTAGCCCATTAAAGTTAGCCCTTTTAAAATTTAGAGTTTTTGTTGGCCCCTTACAACTCTGTTTTTTGTATTCAATCTCAAATGAGACTGTGTTGTGATCACTGTTCCCCAAATATAAGCCGCACCCTTAAAATTGGAGAGAAAAAGACTCTCCAAGTGATCCGCCATTGCAAGAAACAGGCTTTCTAATTAGCACTGTAGCTTTTTTTGCAGGTTACAGGATGTTAGAATCACTAAAACCGTAAATCGCTATTCAATACCGCAGTCTCAAGCACGAAAATCGGCACCCTTAACTCGCAATCGTGCAAATCGGCAGTAATTTTGCGTTCGCGAATAGAAGCCACACACATAACAAGCGAAGTTCGCAAATCGACAATGATTTTTTTTTACGGTCGCGAGTATAAGCCGCACCCGTAACTCGCACGCTCAAAAATCGGAAAAAAGTGCGGCTTATATTCGGACCAATACGGTAATACATAATAGACAATACTATGGTGAGAACATCTGACATTAGTTCTGACATTTGTATTTATTTATTAAGTGCACTATACAAATCCTTGCACCCACAGACACCTTCCACACAGTTTTTCTCGCTCTTTCTTTTGTTTCTTTTTGGAAATAGACGAGAACAGGCGGTTTTTCATTATAAAAATTGGATTTAATATGAGCAGAGCAGGTGACACTACCAAGGAAAATAACACGTCTTACTACACGGATGATGATGATGTCTAATCTAGCTGTCCCGATGCCATCTGGTTAGGACATAACGTACTGCTTGAAGATCCTTTGCAAGCTGGCGCTGTGGCTTTGGCTTTGAGCCGCTTTGTTGTTCTGGACGTTGTGCTCCTCAGGCTGTGGGGTGTAAGAGGGAAGCTGAACGTAGTTTTCTTGAAGCAGAGGCTGCTCTTGGTCATATAAAGGCAGACCTTGTGCTGGTACCTGAGAATACTGAGTCTGTCCATCATATGGCATCTGCTGTCCATGTGAAGATGATTGTTGGAGTGCCAGTGGCTGATATGCTTGTTGACCCATTGGCTGATATGATAATTGAGATACTTGTTGACCCTCTGGTTGTACTGCTGGTTGACCCACTGGCTGAAATAATAGTTGCGAAGCTCGCTGAACCTGTAGCTGTTCTCCCGGATGATATGCTAGTTGGACCCCAGGCTGGAGTTTCGTTATTAGCATTAGCTGAAACTGCGGCTGAGTGGTTTTTAGAGAAAGAATCTGAAATTTGGGCTGAAACGTTTTTAGAGAAAGAAGCTGCATTTTTGGCGGACTTGTTGTTAGAGGCAGCAGCTGATACTTTTTAAGGTCCAGTAGCTGAATCAATGGCTGAATCGATGTTGTTAGTGGCACTAGTTGAACTGCTGGCTGAACCTTTGGGTGTAGTGTTAAGGGTACCAGCCGAAAACGCGGGTGAATTACATGATGTACTACGGTTTTAATTGGCGGTTCTGCTTTCAGTTGAACCATTGATTGCATTGCTGTTGGAATCCTTTGCTTGACTGGCCACCTATACACAGGCTTTACTGTTGGCTGGACTACTAGCTGAAGTACTGGCTGATGAACCTCTGTAGCTGGACGCAATGTGTTTTCGGATGAATAGAGGTAGTGCCTTCGGTGAGGGGAGAGGGCTCCAACTTTTCGAAGGATCCACTCCAGAAAATATTGGGTGTTGGTGTAAACCCCTGGATTCTGAGACTCTCCACAGCCACGCCCCCAACTTGTCACCCCAATGACATAATATCTGGATGTTGTTATGTCCCAGCACATGATGGGTCCCCCACTGTCGCTCTGCAGAGGAAGAGAAAGAATAATATCAATGTTAAATGTATCAATCATCTGCCCCCCATATCTGTCATCTTGATTGTCCTTCTGAGCCAAACCCCTAACAGCCCCAGGAGTCTAACCCATTCCATCCATGGAAGCACCACCATCAGTAGGGACATTCGGCGTAGCAAACAGAGACGTGCTAGAGACGAAAATGACTCTCCTTAATTGATAAGGGGCAGCCTACCTATCACATCTACTCTTTGTCACATGACTACTGCGCCTCTCAAAAAGGACCTGGGAGCCCCCATATGTTTCTGGATAATTTTGACAGATAATTCAAACTTTAGACACTGAAGCGAAGGACAAGTGAGGACATTTGAGATCAATTATTGAATATTAAGAAGTTTATTGAGCCAAACTTAGGAGGTAAAGACAACGTAGAAGACAGAGTAGAAAGTCCACAAAAAGGATGGCTCTACTTCTTCAGCATAGGCCGCCAGAGGTTGAAAGGACGCACATATCTATCCATATATCAACCTCCTTGAACTTATTTGCAATGAAGACTCTGTCTGCCAATGGGGTACAGGATCCTCACATAGTTGATGTCACTAGGCTATGGGGTGCTGACCATCCTGCTGGCAAGTTTTTCTTTTTGGCAAAATTGGGTCATAGGTTGTAAAATTCTAGTTGTCAAAAACCAGTCGTGATGAGGTTATAACATTGCAGAAGATTTGCACAGTCCTGGCCACTTCCAGATGGTCCTTGCTACTTTCAAACCTTCACAGTTCACACATAAGGTCCTGAGTATCTGTATCCAAAAGGTTTCTGTTATAGGGTCTGTATATTAATAGTATGTAGGACATGGTTATGTCTTTATTCATAAGGATGGAGGTAGGGTGTATATGATTGGACATTTATAGATGATTAGAAGCATTTATAAGAATGGGATATATGGCTTGGAGATTTTATACAAGGATGGTATGTAGAGCACGGTATTGTGTCCTTTTAAGAATGGTATTCATGACTTGGAGCAGGGTCTGGATAAGGATGCAGTGGTATTCATGACTTGGAGCAGGGTCTGGATAAGGATGTGGTGGTATTCATGACTTGGAGCAAGGTCTGGATAAGAATGCGGTGGTATTCATGACTTGGAGCAGGGTCTAAATAAGGATGCGGTGGTATTCATGTCTTGGGGCAGGGTCTGGATAAGGATGCGGTGGTATTCATGACTTGGAGCAGTGTATGGATAAGGATGCGGTGGTATTCATGACTTGGAGCAGGGTCTGGATAAGGATGCGGTGGTATTCATGACTTGGAGCAGTGTATGGATAAGGATGCGGTGATATTCATGACTTGGAACAGTGTGTGGATAACGATGCAGTGGTATTCATGACTTGGAGCAGGGTCTGGATAAGGATCCATGACTTGGAGCAGGGTCTGAATAAGGATGCGGTGGTATTCATGACTTGGAGCAGTGAGTGGCTAAGGATGCAGTGATATTCATGTCTTTGAGCAGGGTCTGGATAAGGATGCGGTGGTATTCACGACTTGGAGCAGGGTCTGGATAAGGATCCATGACTTGGAGCAGGGTCTGGATAAGGATGCGGTGGTATTCATGACTTGGAGCAGGGTCTGGATAAGGATGCAGTGGTTTTCATGACTTGGAGCAGGGTCTGGATAAGGATGCGGTGGTATTCATGACTTGGAGCAGGTTCTGGATAAGGATGGATTGTAGGACATGACTATTGATTGTTTAAGAGAACATTAAACATGGCTTTGATATAGTGTCTAAATAAGAGTGGTATCTAGAATGTGGTTATTGAGTCTTATGAGTTTTGTATTCATAGCATGGTTGTGGGGTGTGTATGATAGGGGGTTTATAGGGTGACTATTGAGTATTTATACAGATAGAATTTATGACTGGGAGATAAGTCTATATATGGATGATATGTAGGGCAGGATGATGATGTCATTATAAGTACGGTATTCATGACACGACTATTGATTCTTTATGAGAAAGCTATTTATGCTTTTGAGATCTGTATTAGATTGGTGTCTAGAATTAGGTTATTGAGTTTTCTGAGAATAGTATTCATGTCATGCATATAGGGTGTGCGTGATAGGGTGTGCGTGATAGGGTGCGTGTGATAGGGTGCATGTGATAGGGTGTGTGTTTGATAGGGTGTGTGTGATAGGGTGCATGTGATAGGGTCTGTGTGATGATATGGTGCGTGTGATAGGGTGCGTGTGATAGGGTGCGTGTGTGATAGGGTACGTGTGATGATAGGGTGCGTGTGATGATAGGGTGCGTGTGATATGATGTGTGTGATGATAGGGTGTGTGTGATAGGGTACGTGTGATAGGGTGCGTGTGATGATAGGGTGCGTGTGATGATAGGGTGCGTGTGATATGATGTGTGTGATGATAGGGTGTGTGTGATAGGGTACGTGTGATAGGGTGCGTGTGATGATAGGGTGCGTGTGATGATAGGGTGCGTGTGATGATAGGGTGCGTGTGTGATAGGGTGCATGTGTGATAGGGTGCGTGTGATGATAGGGTGCGTGTGATGATAAGGTGCGTGTGATATGATGTGTGTGATGATAGGGTGTGTGTGATAGGGTGCGTGTGATAGGGTCTGTGTGATGATATGATGCGTGTGATAGGGTGCGTGTGATATGATGTGTGTGATGATAGGGTGCGTGTGATGATAGGGTGCGTGTAATGATAGGGTGCGTGTGATATGATGTGTGTGATGATAGGGTGCGTGTGATGATAGGGTGCGTGTGATGATAGGGTGCGTGTGTGATAGGGTGCGTGTGATGATAGGGTGCGTGTGATGATAGGGTGCGTGTGATGATAAGGTGCGTGTGATATGATGTGTGTGATGATAGGGTGTGTGTGATAGGGTACGTGTGATAGGGTGCGTGTGATGATAGGGTGCGTGTGATATGATGTGTGTGATGATAAGGTGCGTGTGATGATAGGGTGCGTGTGATATGATGTGTGTGATGATAGGGTGTGTGTGATAGGGTACGTGTGATAGGGTGCGTGTGATGATAGGGTGCGTGTGATATGATGTGTGTGATGATAGGGTGTGTGTGATAGGGTGCGTGTGATGATAGGGTGCGTGTGATGATAGGGTGCGTGTGTGATAGGGTGCGTGTGATGATAGGGTGTGTGAGATAGGGTGCGTGTGTGATAGGGTGCGTTTGATGATAGGGTGTGTGTGATAGGGTGCGTGTGATGATAGGGTGTGTGTGATAGGGTGCGTGTGATGATAAGGTGCGTGTGATATGATGTGTGTGATGATAGGGTGTGTGTGATAGGGTGCGTGTGATGATAAGGTGCGTGTGATATGATGTGTGTGATGATAGGGTGTGTGTGATAGGGTGCGTGTGATGATAGGGTGCGTGTGATGATAGGGTGCGTGTGTGATAGGGTGCGTGTGATGATAGGGTGAGTGAGTGATAGGGTGCGTGTGTTATAGGGTGCGTTTGATGATAGGGTGCTTGCGATAGGGTGGGTGAGTGATAGGGTGCGTGCGATAGGGTGTGCGCGTGATACGGTGTGCGTGCGATAGGGTGCGTGTGATAGGGTGTGTAGGGCACAGTTACAGAGCCTTTATAAAAATGGGATTTGTGGCACAAAGTTATGGTCTGTATAATCAAAGGATCAACTATAATAGTTGTCAAATATGTGTCCGTCACACCAATGTTAAATTACAATGAGACTCACAATTCCGACAACTACTTGAGGTTGAAATGAGCGCTGCGCAAGACTCTCCCTAATGTTTAGGCGGTGGGAAAAAGAATCCTGGATGCATTGGGAACATTGGATTCTGTGGATCTGTTAAATGCATTTGCATAAAGATACCCAGAATCCTTAGCTGTCTTTGAGAAACAAGTCTGCTGACCATGTCCTCACCCCTAGATGCCACACAATTCAAGACTCATTCTGTGGATCTGTTCAACTCATTTGTATAAAGCTACCCAGAATCCTTGGCTGACTGGGAGAGGCGCTTGCCGCGCAGGAGTCTCCCTAATGTTAAAAGGTGGTGGGAAAAAGATCCCTGCATGCATAGAATACATTGGATTAAATAATAAATAAAGTAATAAATAATAATAATAATAATAATAATAATAATAATAATAATAATACATACAAATACTAGTAATAATACATTACTGAATCGTTACACCGCCATTGTGAAAATATAATTTGCATTCTTACAGCGCCATCTGTTGGATGTAAGGGTAAATTTCAACAGTGAAAATACTTTTTGTAGCGCCATCTATTGGTTATAAAGGTGTAAGGAGTCATAACAAAGATGCTCGAGATGAGCGACAAAGGTGCTCATTGCGCACCATGTAAAGTAGAGGGGGGAGAGGCTCACAACGAGCGCCGCAGTGCGAAGCATGAAAGTGTCGGGTTGGCCAAGGTCTGCAATAACAGAGGAGAGGCTTGCAATGAGTGCCGAAGATGCTCATTGCGAGGACCGTGATGAGCGAGGCCTGCAAGTTAGAGGGCCTCGCGTTGTGTTGCAAACAGAATCGCCAGTCTAAACATTTTATTGCAGTCATTTTTGACGGGCAAGTCGCTAGTTTTATAATATACACCAACCAGCCTTCTTCAAGAATCTTTAGGAACAGAAACAATAAGCAGGTTTAAGAATGATTGACATATGATTTGATATTATAGGTAGAATAGACATGCCAATGGTTTTTAGCAACCAGCATAGTCTACGTGTGCAGTTATAGGGTCTGAATAAGGAAAGCATTCAAGCTACAGCTGCTGGGACTGTATAGTGAGCTCCATTCAGGAAATTATCAATATTATCATTATTATTATTATTATTATTATTATCATTATTATTAATATAATTTTTCATAGAGCTATTTACAAAGCTATAATAACTTAATGTGGGTACAATTGGCATCTTACAAAGGTAAAACAAGGTATAAACGATAGACAATTTGGAGCTTGCAATCTGTGAATTGGATCCCCAGTGGGTCAGTCTGTGGAGTATTCACCCAAACTAGGTTACAACTGGGTCCTGGAAGTGATATCACAAGTGGTGAATTGAAGGAAGGTGCCTAGCTCTCCTTACCTGGCAGGTGTCGATTCGTCCCGCTTCATACCCAGCGCACAGGTTGTATTTTTTGATCACCCCATTGTACCAGCGGGACCCATTACATTTGTGCAGATCAATCTGAGTCACTTTGGCCTCCTGAAGGATATCGGCTGTCTTATCAACTACAAAAGAACAAAGAAAGATCAGTCTATATATTGTATATAGCAGGAATATGTTAAAGCACATTCAGAATATACAACTTGATTAAAGGGTAACATAACTAAACTGTAAATCATAAGTAAATCCCATTCAGACTTTATTCAGTAACTAGATAGTCAGTCACACTCAGACTTTATTCAGTACTAGATAGTCAGTCACACTCAGACTTTATTCAGTAACTAGATAGTAAGTCACACTCAGACTTTATTCAGTAACTAGATAGTAAGTCACACTCAGACTTTATTCAGTAACTAGATAGTCAGTCACACTCAGACTTTATTCAGTAACTAGATAGTAAGTCACACTCAGACTTTATTCAGTAGTAGATAGTCAGTCACACTCAGACTTTATTCAGTAACTAGATAGTCAGTCACACTCAGACTTTATTCAGTACTAGATAGTCAGTCACACTCAGACTTTATTCAGTAACTAGATAGTCAGTCACACTCAGACTTTATTCAGTAACTAGATAGTCAGTCACACTCAGACTTTATTCAGTAACTAGATAGTCAGTCACACTCAGACTTTATTCAGTAACTAGATAGTCAGTCACACTCAGACTTTATTCAGTACTAGATAGTCAGTCACACTCAGACTTTATTCAGTAACTAGATAGTCACACTCAGACTTTATTCAGTACTAGATAGTCACACTCAGACTTTATTCAGTACTAGATAGTCAGTCACACTCAGACTTTATTCAGTAACTAGATAGTCAGTCACACTCAGACTTTATTCAGTAACTAGATAGTCAGTCACACTCAGACTTTATTCAGTAACTAGATAGTCAGTCACACTCAGACTTTATTCAGTAACTAGATAGTCAGTCACACTCAGACTTTATTCAGTAACTAGATAGTCAGTCACACTCAGACTTTATTCAGTAACTAGATAGTAAGTCACACTCAGACTTTATTCAGTACTAGATAGTCAGTCACACTCAGACTTTATTCAGTAACTAAGTTTCACTCAACACAGGGTCGCTACCAGATGACTGGCAAAAAGCAGATGTGATACCTATAGTTAAGAAGGGTGCAAGAACAAATCCGGGGAATTATAGATCAGTGAGCCTCGCTTCTGTCGTGGGGAAGCTTTTAGAAGGATTAATAAGGGATACTATACAAGAATATGTTATTTGAACAGGATTATAAGAAGGAATCAGCATGGATTTATGAGGGATAGGTCATGTCAAACAAATCTAATTAGTTTCTATGAGGAGGTTAGTAGGAAGTTGGATCAAGGCAACTCAGTGGATGTAGTCTTTTTGGATTTTGCAAAGGCTTTTGATACAGTGCCACATGGAAGACTATTATACAAACTAAGGGATACAGGAATTGCAGTAAATATCTGCTCATGGATTGAGAGCCGGCTAAAAGACAGGAAGCAAAGGGTTGTGGTCCTTTTTAACATATTTATTAATGACTTATAAGTAGGACTGGAAAGTAGTTTCTCCATTTTTTGCTGATGACACAAAGTTGCTCAAGGTAATTAAATCAGATAATGATATATTTTGCCTCCAAAAGGATTTACATAAATTAGAGGAATGGGCATATAAATGGTAGATGAGATTTATTATGAACAAATGTAAAGTTATGCATCTGGGAAGGAAAAATAGACTAACCAAATTACACTTATTTTCTCTAGAACACCCCCCCCCCCCCCCTAAGAGGAGATATGATTACCTTATATAAATACACCCAGGGTCAGTTTAAGGATTTGTCGGGGGAGCTTTTAGTGCCAAAAGGTTTTCAGTTGACATGAGGACATCCTTTGGGGTTAGAAGTAAAATGATTCCACCTTAAAGAAAGAAAAGGGTTCGTCATAGTAAGGGTGGTTAATCTGTGGAATTATCTACCAAAGGAGGTGGTGACAGCGGATTCAATCGATAACTTAAAAAAAAGGGATTGGGTATATTTTGAATAAAAAGGGCATTCAGGGTTATCCTGGATAATTAGAGAGTATTGATCCGGGTAGTAATCTGATCGCCAGTATTAGTATCAGGAAGGAATAATTATTTTCCCTTTTGAGGCAATTTGCAAAGTGTCACTGGGGTTTTGCTGTTCGCTTCCTCCGGATCAATTAACAACTAATCCGCATATTGCAGATCAGAGGAGATCTTAAAAGGTTGAACTTGATGGACTTTTTTCCACCTCAATTACTATGTAACTATGTAACTAAATAGTAAATCACACTCAGACCTTCAGGACACAGCCACCTAACACTGATAGGTAACACATTCATTGGACAGATAACCCAGTCATGGTGGACATTCAGCCCCTTCTGCACCTGTCCCAATAATGTCCAATACCAAGCCCCGTCCGTGGTGATCACTTAACATAACTCGTTCTGCCCTTACAAACCCCCCTATATTACAGTTGAGGGGTGAAGGTTGCTCACAGTTGTCCGTCTTTACCCCCCAGCCACTGATGTAGCATGGGGTGAAGGTGGTGATGTCCATGGTGGCGCTGGGTATACAGGCAGGTTGTATGAAGTCGTTGTACTCCACAGGAGCATTCAGCTCAATCAGCGCCAGGTCATGACTCTCCGTGCGGGGACTGTAGTGCTCATGTTGAATGTACGACTTGATGGATCGGACCTGGACCTCACTGGAAAGCTCGGACAGCTGGTACGCTCCGGCAATGACTCTCCACTTGGGCACCGTTCTGGGGAGGAAGCAGAGAAATGATGTCACACAAGAAGCGCAATTTGTTCTTTGCTATTTATCATTGGGTTTAAAGCCACATATTAGAGATGCCTTTTGGTCTTATTTAGCCCCATATCACCATATTAATCCTCATACATTGAGATGTCATTCTGTGATAACCTCCTTTGCCTTGACCTCAGCTTTATCTTCAGAGAAGAGTCTCAGACCTTCCTCCTGATGTTTGCAGAATTTCTTAAGGTCTAGTATGAATCTCATGGACAATTTAATTACCAAACTCTAATTTATTCACAACTGTTGGCGACACAAGCTATATAATATTTGCTATAATATATAATAAGTTGTGACTCCCCAGGATTGTAAACCATTGTCTTACACTAAACATGGCTAAAAATCACGAAATAATCGAATAGCAAGAGAAAAATGTCTATAAACATTGGATGTGAAACTTTGGGCCACGGTGACCTCTGCCACCTCCTTGTGGGCCACTGCACGAGGCATATTAATGTTTTATGGTGCCCTAGGCCCATGCCAGACAGAAAGACACAACATTAGCACTCAGAAGCAAGTGTTCAGGCCAATGGCACCTCCAGAACCAAAAGCTGATTCCGGGTGGCATGTATTCACTGCTGGCCATTTCTGGAGCCGGCGATGGGAGGGTCCGTGGTTTTATTTATTGGACACTAAATTGCAATAAAAACCTCAAGAATAAAAATGGGGGCTACGGTTTGGCACAAGAAAAATAGATTAAATAAAAAAATAAAATGAGCCATAGCCACAGAAGGTGAGAAGAGTCCGAGTACTGGTGTGTCAGATCCCCTGTGCATTATGGGTCACGCTCCAGGTCTAGACATACCCAGACATGTAGAGATAGAGTTAGACATAACCCATCCACCTGCTCCTCACTCACTCCTAATTCCAGCTTTAGTTATGCCCTGGCTACTGGGAAGTTAAGTAGTATTAGTTATAGTTATTATATTAGTTATAGTTATTATATTAGTTATAGTTATTATATTAGTTATAGTTAGTATATTAGTTGTAGTTAGTATATTAGTATAGTAGGATATTAGCATTGGGTTATGGCTGTGGAATTTGGAATGGATAGAAAGGGTAGGTGATTAGAGAAAGGGGTAGGGATTTCCTACTTAAAGATCAAGACCGCCATACACCGAAGCATAAGGTCCAGAGGCAATACTTGGTATGAGCCAGTATGGCTAGTTGGGTTGGGGTAGCAATTTTGTATTAATTATGTCCCTTGGGAGTCCCCCATGTTGGTTTGACAGCAATAACCATAAAGAACAATGGAAACCAAGGTAATTACAAATGCAATCTTTATGTGAAAACATATTAACCCTATTGGGTAACGCGCCCTACTTTTAGTACAAGAATGCCCTTTTTCATGCATAGAAGATATTTTGGGATGCCATTATGGGATCTTCTAGTATGTCTCAGGATCCAATCATCATGGCAAATATAAGGAGGCAAAGGGGCAGATGAGCTAAACAACACTGTGTATGTGGCTCATTTTAATATGCTCCTGGAGAAATATTTGAATTGTTGGCGAGTGCTGTATTGTTGGTGACTGTCGGCCCGTGAATGGCTGGTGAAGAGGAACATGAGATTGGATAGGACACTGGAATCATAATTCATGATGAGGTTGTATTTGCACATTTAGTCCCAGAAAATTCCATATTCTTGAGAGTGGTTTGAACTTAGACTGCTAACCAAGCACCTTTAGATCTCTGCCTCCTTACCACAGCGCTGCAGACTATGAGCCCCATTCAATTGAGCGATTTTGAGATCTGGAGGCCCATAAGTGAGGTCACAGGCTACTTTGCTATTCAATTGACGTCTTTTTGCTGGCTCCGAATGGCTTCCGAATTACGAGCTTGAAAAAAATGTGATGGTTAACCTTGTAACTTACCGCCTCCAGAAGCCTTTGATCTGTCACTATCACAAGGCTAAAATCGCAAATCTCTATTCAATTGCGCTAATTTCCACAAGACCTCAAATGGTTTAACACCTGTAGACAACAAATGAAGGAGAAAATCCTACGAGTGCTAGAGAGGAGGGGTTAAACACCTATTAGTAGCACTGTAAATGCAAATAATAAATCACTACTGCACTGTAAATAACGGGAAAAGTGATGACGGACATTAGAATAAATTGCACAATGGTCTCAAGCTCGCAAATTGAAATAAAATACATTTTCATGTGTTATTTCGGGGTTAAATAGATCTCAGGTATCAATGAGTTAATACATATCAGGCCACAAACATGGACTAGAACAGTATTGGCATTCATTTTCATAATTCATTATTTTGAAGGATTTGCAAGTCGGATCACATATCGGACCCTCAAACCTAATAGATTGACACGTAACCTCCATGTTTTACTGCCGTAATAATGACAGTCTAATTTTCTATTGGCTGATTCTAAATGGGAGGTTACAGGCTTGCTTAATTGATCATGTTCCCGCCTTTAAGTGTTCAGAACCAGTGCATGGTTTATGGTCTTGGGGCCCTGAACAATTGAATAGCCTCGCAATCAGAGACGAGCGTGAGCCTGCAGCACACCGGCAGACATTGGGCCGTCTGAGATCGAGATGCGAGGCTCGAATTGGATGGAGCTCTATCTCTCTAAAAGGCCTCCGTGGCACCAAAGACAATCAAATCCTCAATCTCTGCACCATCTCTGTAACAATGTATTTAATTAATTTTATGGTGAGAAGTAGCCTCCCTTGATCAGGCCCATGAATGGAACAGATAACGCCACCTGACTAAGCCCACATAACATTTCCTGAAATGCAACAACATCATTCCCATCCAGTCCATTAGTTCAAAGGTGACAATAACATCGACCTCCTTCCTGTCTCTCTACTGTCACTCTAGAAAGGCCTTCCTTCCTTGTTCTCTTCCAATTCTACTCCTCTTAACGTCTCCCACCACTAATTGTATCCTCCTCTTCTTACCTTTGCATCCTTGGGGGTTACAATAATACAATAACATCTGCTCTCTGACCAATAAAATCTGACATATTTATTTAGATCTCTCCCATTTCAGGACAAAAATGTAAAATCCGCTCAATACTTTCACTGTGCTCTAGAGTTTAAAACATGATACAAAACATCATCCATAGCTAAAACATTTCTACCATATGCTTTTCAATAATTTATCTGCCATATGGTGTATTTTCATAATGAGGTTTGTCATGAACGGTGTACCATGACGGATCTGCCATGATGGATCTGCCATGATGGAACTGCTATGAGGGATCTGCCATGATAGATCTGCCATGACGGATCTGCCATGATAGATCTGCCATGACGGATCTGCCATGATAGATCTGCCATGATGGAACTGCCATGAAGGATCTGCCATGATAGATCTGCCATGATGGAACTACCATGAGGGATCTGCCATGATGGATCTGCCATGACGGATCTGCCATGATGGATATGCTGTGATAGATCTGCCATGATGGAACTGCCATGGGGGATCTGCCTGATGGATCTGCCATGAGGGATCTGCCATGAGGAATCTGCCTGATGGATCTGCCATGATAGATCTGCTATGATGGAACTGCCATAATGGATGTGTCATAATGGATCTGCCATGACGGATCTGCCATAACACTACGTAAGATAAGACAACTTGGCATAATTAATCTCGCCTAATAGGTCTTGTAATAATTGCTCTGCACACCTTAAGTACAATAACTCTTAATGCCATAATATATTTTTCAATAACGTGTCTTGATATCATGTGTAATGTAAATTCCCTAACATGCAGAGGCACAACACGTCTGCCCTAACGTGTATTGTCATTATGAATCATGCCATAGTGTTACCTTAAAGGGCAGATCAAGTATTAAACATTATGAAACATTTTTGTCATATCAGAAAGAATTGATTTATAGAGTAGGAAACTTAAATGAAATACAGAAAGAGTGGGACTGTATTCACCTCATCTGCCCTGGTTTGATACAGAAGAAGTGAACCTTATGGATGTCTAAAGTGCAACATATTGTGCTTTTCTCATTTGCCCATTTTCAGAACTCAATGCCTGCTTGGCACTCGTCGCACTCGCTAAAACCTGTATGAGGCTTTATCCTATCTCTCTTGGAAGAAACAAAGAGTAGCTCGGCACTCGCCGCTTGTTGTGTCTTCTGGAACCTATTAACAACAAGTACCAAGGTACCACCATATCTGGAGCTTCCTGCTCTTGGGGCTATTAGATCTCTTGATTAGAAATGTCATCTCATTCAGGCCAACAATCCATCTTCACATTTTTATCAATTCTCCACAGGGGTCTTCTTGGCTCCCACCCCTCGTTCCCAATGTAGAATTATATGATATTCTTCCTCCTTCTATTTCAGGCTTCTTAGGTTCGGGGACTTGGAGGTGGATCTGGAATTTGAGTTGTTTCCAACCCAAGTCCTTGCAGATTGTTCATACTTCTTCTGAGGTACGAGTGTCTTTTGGTGGATCAGTTTTCCAGAGAATCCAGACGGCACTTTATCACAGTGTACGAAGTGTGTCTGGAACAAACATCTCAAGGAGTTGGACACTGCCCACACTCTATTTCTTCATGTTGAAAAACATGAAACTGGTAAAAAAATAATCCTGCTGTATAAAAGCATGTTTCTTCTGAAGATGTACAAGTGCGCCATACTGGTCTCTGGCTGTCTCGTAGTCTCTCTGTGTCTCCTTTTTTCTGTATGACTCTTATTCTGTCTTGTTCCCACTATCTTTTTTTTTGCCTTTCTTAACTGGCGTATGGTTGTCCCTGGTTCTCAGTTTCTGAAGGTCTAGAGGGTTGTCCTTGTGTCTCCATATGCCCAATATTATCACAGTCTAGCTCAGTGTCTTATAGTTCTGTACCAGAAACAGGACCCAACAGCCCTTTATGTACATAGTTACATTGAGGTTGAATAAAGACTTTTAGTGCATCCCTTCGCTAATTATCCATGATAACCCTGAATGCCCTTTTTATTCTAAAATATATCTAGTACCCTTTTAAAGTTATCAATCGAATCCGCTGTCACCACCTCCTTTGGTAGAGAATTCCACAGATTAACCACCCTTACTGTGAAGAACCCTTTTCTTTCTTTGAGGTGGAATCTTTTTACTTCTAACCTCAGGATGTCCTCTTGTCAGTTGAAAACCTCTTGGCACAAAAAGCTCCCGTGACAAATCTTTATACTGACCCTGGATGTATTTATATAAGGTAATCATATCTCCTCTTAGATGCCCCTTTTCTAGAGAAAATAAGTGTAATTTGGTTAGTCTTTCTTCATAACTTAGCCCCTCCATTCCCCTTATTAGTTTTGTTGCCCTCCTTTGTACCTTTTCCAGCTCTAAAAAGCATTTTTATGAAGTGGTGCCCAAAATTGTCCTCCATATTCCAAATGAGGGCGTACTAGAGATTTGTATAGTGGCAGAATTATATTTGGTTCCCTGGCTTCTATACCCTTCTTAATACATGCTAATATTCTATTTGCCTTTGCAGCTGCTGCTTGGCTTTGAGCACTGTTACCTAGGTGGTTGTCCACAAGTACTCCCAAATCCCTTTCAATATCTGATACCCCTAGATTTGCTCCATTAAGATTATAAATTGCATGGCTATTGTTCCTTTCCAGATGCATAACCTTACATTTATTTGTATTAAATATCATCTGCCATTTAGATGCAAATTCCTCTAATTTATGCAAATCCCTTTGGAGGGAAATTACATTACATCTGATTTAAATACCTTGCACAATTCAGTGTCTTTTACCCAGCTTTCAATCCATGAGCAGATATTTACTGCAATTCCTGTATCCCTTAGTTGGCACAATAGTCTCCCATGTGGCACTGTATCAAAAGCCTTTGCAAAATCCAAAAAGACTACATCCACTGAGTTGCCTTGATCCAGGTTCCTACTAACCTTCTCATAGAAACTAATTAGATTTGTTTGACATGACGTATCCTCATAAATCCATGTTGGCTCCTACTTATAATCCTGTTTGAATAGACATATTCTTGTATATTATCCCTTATTAACCCTTCTAAAAGCTTCCCCACTACAGAAGTGAGGCTCACTGGTCTATAATTCCCCGGATTTGCTCTTACTCCCTTCTTAAATATAGGTATCACCTCTGCCTTTCTCCAGTCATCTGGTAGAGACCCTGTGGTGAGTGGATCTTGATAGATTAGATATAATGGTTTTGCTATTACAGAACCCAGTTCCCTTAGTACCCTTGTATGTATTCCATCAGGACCCGGGGCTTTATTAACATTTATTTTTTCCGACCTCTTCTGGATTACTTCCTGCTTTAACCAGTTTTTTGGTGATGGTAGTGTAGCCCCATTATGTTGCAGTGTCCCAACCACTGGTACCTCCCTTGTGTATACCAAAGAAAAGAACCTATTTAGCTCATCTGCCTTTTCCTACTGTCACACTGTAATGTCCCTATAGCTTCCTTCCTCGCCTTCTTCCCAGTAATATACTTATACACATGTTTAGGGTTAGTCTTACATATAACTTGCCATTTTCTATGTTAGCCAGTCTAATAGCCCTTTTGCTTCCTTGGTGATTTCCTCAGTCTCTGTCCCCTCTTGTTTGTATAATATAAATGTCTGTCTTTTACTCTGTATTTTGATCTTTAAATCATTGCTAAGCCTCGTTGGATGTGATTTACTCCTTTTACTTCATTCCCACTTGGTATATGCCGATGTGTATGTATATTTAGTAAGGATTTGAACATTGTCCATTTATGTTCAGTATTTTTACCCATCATGCCTCTGTCCCAGTCTATACTTTGTATCGCTGCCCTTAGACTGTTACAATCTGCCCTTTTAAAATTAAGAGTTTTTGTTGGCCCCTTAAAATGTTGTTTTTTTAATTCAATCTCAAATGAGACTGTGTTGTGATCACTGTTTCCCAAAGGTTGCCCTATTTCAACATTTGATACTATATCAATATCATTTGTGATAACTAAATCTAAGATGGCGTCATTTCTAGTAGGTTCTTGTATAACCTGGGCCAGATAATGATCCCTGAGTGTACTCAAGATCCTGCTCCCCTTAGCTGAGCTGCTGGTCTCATTTATCCAGTTTATTTCAGGGTAATTATAATCTCCCATTATTAGAACTTGCCCGTGCTTAGCTGCATCTTCAATCTGTAACAATAATTGTATTTCCCCACTTTCAGTTATATTTGGGGGTTTATAGCATACTCCTACTAATATTCTTTTAGAATTTTCTGCTCCGCTATTTAACTCTACCCACAAACATTCAGCTTTATCACTAGGTCCACCATGAATATCTTCTCCTATTTTACCATTGCCCCTATCTTTCCTAAATAGGTTATAACCATCCAGATTAACAGTCCAGTCATGAGATTCATCCCACCATGTTTCGCTAATGCCTATTATATATTATATTAAATCCCATTTCTCATTAACTGCTAATAATTTTAACTCTCCCATTTTTCCTGGCAAGCTTCTGGCATTAGCAAGCATACACATTATCACCCTTATTAAATTGTGATTCAGTAAATTTAAAAGGGCTCTATTTAAGCACACAGCATATTTTATTTACAGAAATATTTAGTTAGTGAACTTCTATCCAAAAGCCAGGTCTTCACTAACTAAAAACTTCTGTAAATAAAATATGCTGTGTGCTTAAATAGAGCCCTTTTAAATTTACTGAATCACAATTTAATAAGGCCATATGTTATGAGTCTGTAGTGCTGAAGTGCCTGCCACTGTACTTGAGTTACTTAGCAATACCTCCCTATTGACTATACTAACCCTCCCCCATCTCCTCCCCATGACTAGTTAATTCATCCCTTATCCCCTTCAAACTTACTACCCCATTACTTCTATCTTGTCCCTCCCCCCACCTACTAGTTTAAAAACTCCCCCAGCCATTCTACCATTCTATCCCCTAGCACAAAAGCTCCCTCATCATTAAGGTGCAATCCATCCCTACTGTAGAGATTGTACCCAACACATTCTGTTGATCCCATCATACACTGACATATTACTCTGCCTTTCATTGCACCAATCAATTGTATTATTTTGGGCCCCTTCTGCCCCCAATGATCTCCTCAGTCACCCATCTGGACCCTTCAGCCTCCCATTTTCTCCAGCTTCCACAGAACCTCACAGACCTTAACTAACCCATACAGCCTCCCTCAGACCTTCTTAGCTCCACCTGACCCTCAGCTCCCACTGGAACCTTCTTACCTGCTCATGGCTTTGAAGCAGTGAGAAGCTGTCAACACCCACATCTCATTTATCAAGGTGCCTCCACATACATGATGGCGACCTTTGTGAGAGGGAATCTGGATGCTGACCAACCATGGCCAGGCTCCGGGCTGAGATTCCACTCCTCCACCGGTCCTTGTGGTACCAAAATCTGACACCAGAGGGCGGTGACCACAGCCTGAGGGAGAAAGGAGGGGATAATAAGACAAGGGGGAAGGGGGGGGGGGGGGGGGGTGCAGAGAAAGTTAGATCCTCAGAGAGGAAAACTGGAGAATGGGGGAGGGAAAAATAAGAAATTAGCTTTTTGGGTATACAAAGAAGAAGAGAGTAGAGAAGAATAATGAGAATGAGACAGAATAATAGTTCATTTTTATTTATATATTAGGTCATTAATATTCTTTAAATACACAGTGCTGGTATATAATACAGGGTCACGGTGAGTACAAGACATAATCCTACACCCAGGTGGTACAGAAGGGTGTGGGGTCCTGATTACTTCCTGACTAATCCCCCACCTCCCACCCGAGCTGTACAGCTGGCTCCTTATTCTAGTCTATTTCTACTCATCTGGTAATTGTAATTAGTATATTAAACCTCCAGTAATTAAAAGTCATCCATATGTTGTGGCTTCTGTAATGTTTATAGCAAGTCCTTATTGTTGGGCTTGATGAGACAATCTGAAGGTAGGGGCTATACAAGCCCAGGGCCACCTGCTATAGACTACAGGTTATCTACCCACAAGGACCGTTGGGTTCTTTGAAATCTCAGCACCAGCACCCTGATATCTGTCTTCGGTATCAGTCAGAGACTCTCCATCAGGAATCAGCACTTCCAGGAGTCCCAGTAACCTTCCTGTGGTAGTGACTAGGACAGGTTACTTGTACGGTGGAGATAGGTTCTACACGATTTCTATATGTCTCTTAGTGAACTGCTTTATTTTTGAAAATAACAGCAGTATTTATAGGGGATAGGTAAAGAGGAGGTATACACAATTACAGGAGATGACCTCACGTGGGGTCTGGCAGTAGCTTCCTGAGTTCAATAGGATTAACTCCAATACACATCCTGCCGTCTCTAGCATATATCAGATGGGATTAACTTAATCTGGCAAACAATGGAAAAAAGCAGATTTACAAAGACAATGGAAGTTTTTATGCAGATAATCCATTGCTGGAGCCAATAAATCTGGTGGTTCAATAGCCCAACACCCAGGCTGAGAAAAAGGGATCCATGACATTACCCCCCCCCTTCCAGACAGCAGTTCTGGGGCTATGATCCTGACTGATGATAGGCTTGAACTGCAGCCCATAGCTAAGTCCAAGTCCCCATCCAAAGAAGGAAAAATGTTGGCCCAAATGGCCACTGCATAAATCCCAATTTAAGACCTCTTCCTGGAGGGGGCAGTTAAAGAATATGGACAAGTGGCCCATGGTACCAGAGGTGATCCCTGTCAGCCCTGCTGGCAGCTCAGCAGGTTTTGGGAGTGGAGCCTCAACTTGTTCCTTCCTCAGGGTCTCAGGGCCAGTGCCCTCACTTGGATTCCCACACCTATCTGGATCCACATGATCCATACTGGGCAACAGCTTCAGGGTCTCAGGTGATGCCCCCTCTCCTGATAGCCTCATGCCACAGTCTGGCATCACACTCTCCCTGACTGTCAGCCTTGGCGCTTCGTCTGTGGTTCAGGACAATCCATGGGTAGTTGGGCAGACTCTCAGGGCTTACACCTTTCTCTGCCAACAGTTCAGTCTCCAGCTCCTCGCCCTTGTTTAGCATCTGGAACTTTTCTGGTTGTTACTTTACACTGCTCCCCAACCTTGCATCTACCAGGGTCTGGACTGTTTTCCGGGCCACCCTATCCTGTGAGTTCCCAGCAGTCCCTCTGATCTCGCCTGTTCTGTAGCAGTGAGAGCTCCAGGTACCTTCTGGTTTCCTTCCTCCACCTTATAGGGGAATAGCCAACATTACATTTCTTCTTTTAGTGTATATTCTACTAGCTCAGCTGGGGAAGCATGGGGTAGCTCCAAGTACTTGAGCCAGGTCCCACCTGGGCCCACCTCCTCAATAACGTCCTTGTTCTCTTTTTACAACTCCATTTCTTTATAGTTCAAGGTTTGAGCAATTTTTTATCTTCTGTCCCTGCGTCTATTTCCACGTCCTTTTGGCGTTCTACCAATCGGAATTCCCTGTGCTCTGCGGTTCCAATGCCACTTTTTGGATCAAAAGTTGTGTGGTAGTGACCAGGACAGGTTACTTGCAGGGTGGAGATAGGTTCAGTATCGCAGCCACCAGGAACATAATGAGAGACACACATTTTCTATATGTCTCTCAGTGAACTGCTTTATTTTTTAAAATGACAGCAGTATTTATAGGTGATAGGTACAGAGGTGGTGTACACAATTACAGGAGATGACTCCACATGGGGTCTGACAGTAGCTTCCTGAGATCAATAGGATTAACTCCAATACACATCCTGCCGTCTCTTGCACATATCAGATGGGATTAATTTAACCTGGCAAACAATGACACAAAGAAGATTTACAAAGACAATGTAGGTGTTTATGCAGGTAATCCATTGCTGGAGCCAAGAAGTCTAGTGGCTCAATAGCCCAACATCCAGGCTGAGAAAAAGGGATCCGTGACATTACATTTAATAAAACACAACCTACAAGGTCAATAAGTGAACATCAGGTTTATCTTAGTGGTTTTAGGGTGTAGGCTTTAAAGAAAATTAATCCTCTTCTTTGTCCCCTATTTCCTCACATACATGACATAACTCTCTAAACAAACAGCACAGAAGGTTACCCCTAAAAAATATTTGAGGGCGTGTCTTTCAGCCGAAGAGTGCAGACGTGCTGAGCTGCAGCTCTGCCACAAACAACAATATATAAGGGAATATAAACCCTTGATTGGGGTCATACCCCAAATATAAAGACACAATCAGAACCAGCACCAGCAGAGCAGCATAAAGATCCAAATTTAAACCAGATCCAACACGTGGTTGAGGCCTACTACACCTGGTCTAACATGACGGTGGATCACTGTGACCCCCCCCCACACACAGACAAGCAAAACTGGCACCAGAGTCCAGTTACCACTCCAGCCAGGCACGGCAGAGCATAGGAGGCAAGGCGCAGCAGTCTGGATGCCTTGTATCCTGGGGCTGCCTCAACGGATGCTTTACAGCAACGGGAGGTGAGCATCAGCAGAAGGAGACACGAGGCATCAAGAGAGTCCATGGTAGGGGGAACAGAGAAACAGAGGCCCAGTATCACACCAGCGCAATACTTCAACCCTACCTGCGGGGACCCCACAGGGAGCAGGATTCACGACTGGGTCGTCATCGGCGGGGTGTGAGGAGGGAGGGAAGCCGGGACCCCATATTACTCTTCGGTAAGCTGAGGACAGACACGCTGCTTACCTCACGCTGCAGGACCCACCTGGGTACAGAAGGAGAGGTGGACACAGAGCTTCGAGACGGTTCAGAGATGAGCAAACGGCTGGGAAGGAGAAGCGGAGATCCAGCGAGAAGGCGGCCATCTTCCACCACGAGGTAGGGGGGCTACGGGAAAAGATTGGGAGGCCACGCAACCAGGCAATCCCGGGATCGATAAGGCAATACACCTGGATGTCCCGAGTGAAAGAGTCACTCCCTCCTCCCCCGTGGTGGCAAATCCTGGAGGACCAGAACCGTCGCAGCCATTTAGTGGCAAAGGGGATAGCTCGGGGCGCCAAACCGCCATCTTAGCTTCCCCTCGGCTTCCCACCAAAACAACAGCGGCCATCTTGGGACGGCTGGAGCAGCAGGGAGTTTGTATGGTGACAGCCCACGCAAGGGCCTACACAATCTTTACAGAAACTCACAGCATAAATAAAGGAAACAGATATGATGACCTAGAGCTCACAAAGGGGCAAGCAGATAGCAATCACAAGGGCACTCAAAATACCCCAGGGGGCACTATAGTTCAATAAGGAGGTTCACTTTCAACTGATTGATAATAATATTACAGGGGAGATAGTTTCTTTGGAACTAAGATGATATTGGAAAGTTACTACTGGTAAAGGCTGACTATTAATGTAGACTGTCACCGTTTGGCCACTGGTGGAAACAGATCATTTCAACTGGAATATCAACCACAGTGGAGGTGTACACCAGGCATTGCACCAGGAGCATTTTAAAACATTAAATGTAAGCTTACACATAAACTTCCACGTAAAAACAATCTTCAGGTAACTGTCAGGTACAAGACAGGACTACGGCCATTATTTACCTGTTCACCATATACTGCAACATCTTAAATACGGGAAAATTCTGTTTGCTGGACTGTTGTACAATATCGACCGTAGGGGTGACGGCTAAGCATGTACATATACCTAACAGGTCAAATGCTGGAGATCACAGCCCAGTTACGGCTGTTTACTTCTGTAAATGAAGCTCACTAGACAGTAATCCCCCTCACAGTCCACCAGGATCAACCTATTAGACCCTCGGACACTATGAACAGATAGGCTTAGACAGAAGGGAGCTCCCACCTAAGACCACTTGATATGATTGCAAAATCTCTGAGAATCTCTGAGAATATTGGGCCCACATTCATAAAATTGCAGTCTTTATAACCTGGACATAAAGATGGGCAAATCAAAGTGACATCTACCCTCACGGAGTATCCAAGAACATTTCAAGGCACACCAACAGGGGACTAGAGACTTGATACTGGCAACGTCTCGAAGACACAGTCCATAACCTGCCCGGATGGCTCCCAAATATAGATCTTCGCTGACCTGGCTCCCTCCACTCTGCTAAAACGAAAGCAATTAAAACCGGCTTTGTTAATCTTGATCAAGAATGATATAAAGTACAGGTGGGGGTTCCCTTTCAGCTTATCCTTCCAAGTGGGGCGTCTAATCATATTGTTCACACTCTAGATTAATGCAATGCAGTTCTTTCAGATCTAAATCTTATACCTAGAGAGGACACTCTTGAAACTTCTATGGGAACAAATTTGTCTCCAAGGCCAAGAAGGGAATGGTCTGAATTCAATCGGTCAAGGTGTCAAAGTAAACATCAGGATCAAAATTTAGAACCCACTGCCTCGCCTCCAAGATCTTCAGCAAAGATCTAAACAGGACAGATATTATGGAACTATAGAGGGGATAGGGCATGGTGAGCTGTGCCAGGAGAGGTTCGATAGAGTAATGGACCTGATGGACGCTATTGAGTGCAGGACCACCTCTTCTATAACTCATAGACAGAATCCTGGACTTAAACTTTTGGGAACTGTGGCCAATTGGCTAAAGAGATAAGATGCCAGGGCAAAATTCTCTAGTTTTTGTAACATTAAATTGTCATAAGTTTCTTGAGACCACCCCGATAGGGCTCCCAGTAACTCTTACAATGTACAATAGCACTATTGGATGTGGGTATTACAGTTCAGAGTTTGAGAGACAGGAGTGATTGAAATGAGAGATCATTGAGTCCAGTGGTAAAGAGCCTTCAGTGGGGTTCCAAGATAATGGGCGAAACGTGGGTCGGATCCTTGGATATAGGCTCTGAGAAGGGGATTTTTTTTTCCCTTTCAGTAGATCTTAGATATCTACAACCTACTATTGGTTGGACAGTGATTCTTCGGTAGAGGGGATAGATAGGAAAATGGGGATTTTTGGAGGTATCATGACAGACACCTCTTTTGTCTTTGTTTCACATAATGTACAGGGATTTAACTCTCAGTTCAAGAGACAAAAGGCCTTTTTGTCCTATAAACCCCTACACCCAGATGTAATTTTTCAACAGGAAACACATTTTGCTCGTAATAGACTCCCCAAATTTTTTCATAAGGAATACCCGTCTTTTGTCGCTACCACCCAACCTACTAAAAAATAGGGAGTAGCTATCCTGCTTCATAAGCACTTTCCATTTGTTATCGAACATAGGAAAATAGACTCAGAGGGCAACTTTGTGGTATTGACAGGTAGAAAATTATCAACAAAATTATCTTTGGTTTTGTAAAGGCTACCCCGGTAGTGAGAGGGTACCAGCCGTTGGAGACGTCCTTTTCCCTGGCAAGCTGCTGTGTAAAAGTGAAGTTGGTATAATCCCATCCAAGAGCCTCAGAAGCCCAGACCACCCATATTGGACGACACTTTCTTGGGAGTCAAAGAATACTGACTTTATTTTGTTGTGCAGCAATATTTATACACATCTCTTCCCACAGGCAATACACATGCCCATATTTAGCCACAAAATACACATAAAGAGAACAATAGGTGTGGTCACACCTCCCCTAGGCTACCTGGCTACTTTGATACAATCAGGCATGGATTATATCATCCTTCTTTGTTCTATGTCTCATAATAAAACACTTTATACAATAGACTTCCTTATCTTATAAAGGAGTCTCTGTAATAGGATTATCTATTAGCCTAGTAGCTGTAATATTCTGAGCCAATATGTAGAACATAAAACAACATATCTACAGTACAGCAATGTGATCATATTTTAACCATAATAATTAAATAACCATAAAACAGGGTAAAACAGTGATTGGTTCCGTTACAGGTTTCATTTTACTTGCGGACTACGGCCCCACACAAATCCTTTATAAACCTTCTTAAATACCTAAAGTCAGCGGACCTGGGGAAGATTGTGCTAGAGGGAGATCTTAATCTAGTTATGGACCCCAATCTAGATAGATCGGGCCGGGATGGACATTGCAAATACTTAAACAAATTGAAAAGGATAGACACATTATTTAAGGACCTGCACCTGTTAGACGCATGGAGGTTGCTATATCAGGGTGAGAGGGGGTACACCTTTTTCTCATCAGTACACGGCACGTATTCCCGAATAGATACCATCTTGATAGACTCATCACTCTCGGATAATATAGATAAGGCAGATATCCATACATGCCCGTGGTCAGACCATTCCCAGGTTAGTGTATCTGTAGACATGGGCCAGAAAAGCAGACCTCCCTACAGCTGGAGACTGAATGAGAAAATTGTGTCAAACCCAATAGAGGGAAAACAAATAGCGGATGATCTTGAGCTATTCTTTGCTACCAATATCACCCCAGAGTCAGACATGGGATGGACCTGGGTGGACCACAAAGCCTTCATAAGGTGCTCCCTTATAAAAATAGCAAGCGGTCTCAAAAGACAATCCAAATTAAGGGAGGAGTCGCTAATAAAAAACTTAGGAGATCTAGAAAGATCAAATCAACACTTCCAGACATTTACGTAAAAAAAATAGATAAAATTACACTGGATCTGGATATGTTATTATCTAACCACACTGAAAAAGCGATTAGATGGACAAATCACAGGTTCTATGTCAAGGCTGATAAGCCGGATAGCTTACTAGCCAAAAAAATTGGAAGCAAAATTGTATAGAATTAGAACCGCTACAGGCGAGGTCATGGCCAGCTCTAATCTTATATAAAAAACCTTCCTGGAATTTTTCCTGAAGATATATTCATCAGGCCCACATCAACATCAGCAAGAGCAACAGAATCTTGCCTTCTTGAACTCATGTGATTTGCCCACTCTGACTTTGGAGGAAGGGGAGCTCCTTAACTCAAGGGTGGAGGAATCCGAGGTTAGGAAAACTATTATTGGCCTGAAAGGTGGGAAGGCCCCGGGCCCTGATGGATTCACCAACCTGTACTATAAGAAATATATAGACACTCTAGCCCCTCATTTAACACATCTTTTTAATCAAATCCTGGAAGGCCATCAAATGCCACAGGAATTAAACCAGGCAGATTTGATATTCTTCCCCAAAGAAGGTAGGGACCCCCTAGAACTTAAACATTATCGCCCAATATCGCTCCTAAATGGGCATATTAAAATCTTAGCAAAGCTAATGGCTAATAGAATCTCCCAATTCCTCCCCAGACTCATCCATAAAGATCAAGTGGGATTTGTTCCTTGCAGGCAAACAGGGGATAATATTAGGCGTACTTTAAATTTAGTTTCATGCGCGTCCCAAAACCGTACCCCAACCTGATTATTGGCCTTAGATATAGAAAAAGCTTTTGACACCGTAGAATAGCCATATCTCAGAGTGGTGTTATTCAAATTTGGCTTTGGGGGAAATTTATGGACTTGATTAATACCTACTATAATCTCCCAAAGCAAGGTTGAAGCTTCCAGGCGATTCCATTGCGCAAATTGAGGTACAAAGGGGCACCAGACAGGGATGCCCCCTCTCACCCTTACTATTTGCCTTGGCAATAGAGCTGCTAGTGCAGTCTATAAAGCAAAACTTTGATTTTTCCTGGCCTAAATCTCATATTAAATACTTCGGAGTGTCTATCACCGGTAAATTAGCAGATTTATATAAAACAAATGATTTATCCTTGTACAAGGAGCTGATGTTAGATCTGCAGAAAGTGGTCGAAAGGTAGAATCTCATGGCTAGGCAGGATTCATGAGGTTAAAATGAATATTCTTCCCCGGCTTGTATATTTATTCCGCACACTTCCGATCCCAATTGTTTATAGGGATCTTGAGAGGTTTCAAAATCAAATCTTTAAATTCATATGGAACTACAAACCCTCGAGGATTTCCAAATCTACCATGCACAAAGATAAAAACAAAGGGGGCCAATCATGTCCCAACTTTAAATTGTATTATAAAGCGGCACAGCTCACATTTATCCCCCTGGCACACTCCTCCCAACACCAACCTCTATGGGTTTTTATAGAGAACCTGCCGATGCTTCCATACTCATGGGACACCATTATATGGCTTCCTAGGCCAAGTAATATTCTGGGGAAAAGAACCCAATGATCAATCACTCATTAGCGATATGGACAGGGGCAACCCATCTTTATCATGTGGCTCCAAAATTAGCCAGCATCTCCCCTATCATACCTAACCCACTTCTAACTATTCAGCTAACTCCAACATCTAAACATTGGTGGTACTCCAGGAGGTTATTGTCTTTTGGGGCCTGGTATCAAGAAGGGGCAGTAGTTACCTTTGAATATATGAGAGACAAACATGACTTACCTTTAACGGAGCACTACACATTTTGTAGGTTGAGACATTTTGTAAGCTCTACTAAAAATTCTTTAGGACCCCCGGAAACCAATTGGCTAGTTAGAATCTGTAGGGATCTTCCACTGTCGAGTAATATTATAAGTTTATTATATGGTGCATTTAATGAGACTCCAAAGTCACCTAAAACTAAATATATGCAAACATGGGAAGAGGACCTGGGATACACCCTAGATCAAACTCTTCGGGAACTTAGCTGGCGCAGCCTTCCCAGAGGATCATTAAACTATAGCGTGTTGGAGACATCAATTAAGGTCCTTCACAGAATTTATCACACACCAGTTAAACTCTTTAAGTGGGGTTTGACTCCAGATGCTAAGTGCTTCAGAGGCTGTAGAGTCCCAGGTACCTTCCTACAAATATGGTGGGTATGTCCTGAGGTGAGGGGACTTTGGTCAAAAGTATTTAAGTTAGCTTCGAAAATATTTAAAATTAAAATATGCGAGTCCATGGAGGTCTCCCTCCTGGGCCTACACAGCTCGCTTCTAACATCTCATCAGAACCGGCTACTGCAATTTCTGATGCTGGCTACCAAAAGCCATATTGCTCGACAGTGGAAGTCCTCAAACTTAAGCCTGCAGGCAGTGAAGAACAAATTAAATTGTATCTTGATCAATGAGCGAATAACCCATCTCCTGTAAGACTCAGTCCCTAAGTTTATGGATATTTGGGCTCCATGGTTAATGGAACCCGATAGTATTGTGCTGGCACAAACCGTTGAGAAATAGGTGAGGCCTGGGGGGGTGGGTGGCCCTGGAAGAGGTGGACGGAGGCAAGAAGTACTGGACAACATCTTTTCTCTACCGGGTTAACCTATGAAGGAACCGTTACATGATTTATTTAATTATTGATTTACTTATTTAATTGTCTATTTTTATTTTTTATTTTTATTCCTTTCCCCAGTTGGGAATTGGATTGTACTGAGGTTATAAGTCAGAGAAACCATGATATGTTAATAAATAATAAAAAAGTAAAATATAGTCTTTGGCAAATGGCTCTCCGGAGAGGGGACTATGAAAATAATAAGCTAACAACTTGATACTCCAAACTCTGGAGCTAGATTTGCAGATACAGAGTACAAAATGAAATGTATATATGTGTAAGTTGTACCTACTGGATATGAATGTATATTCTTTGTGATGTAATTCACCGTTGCCTAATAAAAAATTACTTGTTAAAAAAAAATATATATTTTAGACCTGTTTCCCATGGTCACCTCTAAGGAATGGACAGGAAAGGATCATTGTTATTGGGTGTGGGTTATGGGTTTGTCCACCTTCCTCTTAAATTAATCCCCATGACCCATCCCTATGTGGAATATCCTATTCTGCATGTAGAGAGGGGTCAGGGTGATGGGCACATCCATAATAACCATCTTGTACTAGACAAGAGCCCCAAAATGCAACAAACAAACCACTGAGGTGATTTATGAAAGAAGTGAGGAAGAGGAGTTACGCAATGAGAGATCTCCACCTTTCTACAGTATCTTCCATGGGTTATCTGCCGAGGAGGGAAGAACTTTAACTCTGTTTGATAAATATCCTGTGCCCAAGCTAACTTCATCTTCCTGTGCCCCAATTATATTCACCCGCCGGTGCCGTATTTATGCCCATCCTCATGTGCCACAGTTAAATTCACCCTCCTGTATCCCAGTTATATTCATCCTCCTGTACCCCAGTTATATCCATCCTCCTGTACCCCAGTTATATCCATCCTCCTGTACCCCAGTTATATCCATCCTCCTGTTCCCCAGTTATATCCATCCTCCTGTGCCCCAGTTATATTCATCCTCATGTACCCCAGTTATATCCATCCTCCTGTACCCCAGTTATATCCATCCTCCTGTGCCCCAGTTATATCCATCCTCCTGTGCCCCAGTTATATCCATCCTCCTGTGCCCCAGTTATATCCATTCTCATGTACCCCAGTTATATCCATCCTCCTGTACCCCAGTTATATCCATCCTCCTGTACCCCAGTTATATCCATCCTCCTGTACCCCAGTTATATCCATCCTCCTGTGCCCCAGTTATATCCATTCTCATGTACCCCAGTTATATCAATCCTCCTGTGCCCCAGTTATATCCATTCTCATGTACCCCAGTTATATCCATCCTCCTGTACCCCAGTTATATCCATCCTCCTGTACCCCAGTTATATCCATCCTCCTGTGCCCCAGTTATATTCATCCTCATGTACCCCAATTATATCCATCTTCCTGTACCCCAGTTATATCCATCCTCCTGTACCCCAGTTATATTCATCCTCCTGTACCCCAGTTATATCCATCCTCTTGTACCCCAGTTATATCCATCCTCCTGTACCCCAGTTATATCCATTCTCATGTGCCCCAGTTATATTCATCCTCATGTACCCCAGTTATATTCATCCTCATGTACCCCAGTTATATCCATTCTCCTGTACCCCAGTTATATCCATCCTTATGTAACCCAGTTATATCCATCCTCATGTACCCCAGTTATATCCATCCTCCTGTACCCCAGTTATATTCCTCCTCCTGTACCCCAGTTATATCCATTCTCCTGTGCCCCAGTTATATCCATCCTCCTGTACCCCAGTTATATTCCTCCTCCTGTACCCCAGTTATATCCATCCTCCTGTGCTCCAGTTATATCCATCCTCCTGTACCCCAGTTATATTCATCCTCATGTACCCCAGTTATATCCATCCTCCTGTGCACCAGTTATATCCATCCTCCTGTGCCCCAGTTATATCCATCCTCCTGTACCCCAGTTATATCCATCCTCCTGTACCCCAGTTATATCCATCCTCCTGTGCCCCAGTTATATCCATCCTCCTGTGCCCCAGTTATATTCATCCTCATGTACCTCAGTTATATCCATTCTCCTGTGCCCCAGTTATATCCATCCTCCTGTACCACAGTTATGTCCATCCTCATGTACCCCAGTTATATCCATCCCCCTGTACCCCAGTTATATTCATCCTCCTATGCCTCAGTTATATCCATCCTCCTGTACCTCAGTTATATCCATCCTCCTGTGCCCCGGTTATATCCATCCTCCTATACCCCAGTTATATCCACCCTTCTGTGCCCCATTGTTATCCATCCTGCTGTGCCCCAGTTATATACATCCTCCTGTGCCCCAGTTATATCCATCCTCCTGTGCCCCAGTTATATCCATCCTCCTGTACCCCAGTTATATTCCTCCTCCTGTACCCCAGTTATATCCTTCCTCCTGTACCCCAGTTATATCCATTCTCATGTACCCCAGTTATATTCATCCTCCTGTACCCCAGTTATATCCATCCTCCTGTACCCCAGTTATATCCATTCTCCTGTGCCCCAGTTATATCCATCCTCCTGTACCCCAGTTATATTCCTCCTCCTGTACCCCAGTTATATCCATTCTCCTGTGCCCCAGTTATATCCATCCTCCTGTACCCCAGTTATATTCCTCCTCCTGTACCCCAGTTATATCCATCCTCCTGTGCCCTAGTTATATCCATCCTCCTGTACACCAGTTATATCCATCCTCATGTGCCCCAGTTATATCCTTCCTCCTGTACCCCAGTTATATCCATCTTCCTGTGCTCCAGTTATATCCATCCTCCTGTACCCCAGTTATATCCATCCTCTTGTACCCCAGTTATATCCATCCTCCTGTACACCAGTTATATCCATCCTCCTGTGCTCCAGTTATATCCATCCTCCTGTACCCCAGTTATATCCATCCTCTTGTACCCCAGTTATATCCATCCTCCTGTACCCCAGTTATATCCATCCTCCTGTACCCCAGTTATATCCATCCTCCTGTGCACCAGTTATATTCATCCTCCTGTGCCCCAGTTATATCCATCCTCCTGTACCCCAGTTATATCCATCCTCTTGTACCCCAGTTATATCCATCCTCCTGTACCCCAGTTATATCCATCCTCCTGTACCCCAGTTATATCCATCCTCCTGTACACCAGTTATATCCATCCTCCTGTGCTCCAGTTATATCCATCCTCCTGTACCCCAGTTATATCCATCCTCTTTTACCCCAGTTATATCCATCCTCCTGTACCCCAGTTATATCCATCCTCCTGTACCCCAGTTATATCCATCCTCCTGTGCACCAGTTATATTCATCCTCCTGTGCCCCAGTTATATCCATCCTCCTGTACCCCAGTTATATTCCTCCTCTTGTACCCCAGTTATATCCATCCTCCTGTGCACCAGTTATAATTATCCTCCTGTGCCCCAGTTATATCCATCCTTATGTACCCCAGTTATATCCATTCTCCTGTACCCCAGTTATATCCATCCTTATGTACCCCAGTTATATCCATCCTCATGTACCCCAGTTATATCCATCCTCCTGTACCCCAGTTATATCCATTCTCCTGTGCCCAAGTTATATCCATCCTCCTGTACCCCAGTTATATCCATCCTCCTGTACCCCAGTTATATCCATTCTCCTGTGCCCAAGTTATATCCATCCTCCTGTACCCCAGTTATATCCATCCTCCTGTACCCCAGTTATATCCATCCTCCTGTACCCCAGTTATATTCATCCTCCTGTACCCCAGTTATATCCATCCTCCTGTACACCAGTTATATCCATCCTCCTGTACCCCAGTTATATCTATCCTCCTGTGCCCCAGTTATATTCATCCTCCTGTGCCCCAGTTATATCCATCCTCCTGTGACCCTGTTATATCCATTTTCATGTACCCCAATTATATCCATCCTCCTGTACCCCAGTAATATCCATCCTCCTGTACCCCAGTTATATTAATCCTCCTGTGCCCCAGTTATATCCATCCTCCTGTGCCCCAATTATATTCATCTTCATGTACCCCAGTTATATCCATCCTCATGTGCCCCAGTTATATTCATCCACCTTTACCCGAGTTATATCCATCCCCCTGTACCCCAGTTATATCCATCCTCCTGTGCCCCAGTTATATTCATCCTCATGTACCCCAGTTATATCCATCCTCCTGTACCCCAGTTATATCCATCCTCCTGTACCCCAGTTATTTTCATCCTCCTGTACCCCAGTTATATTCATCCTCCTGTACCCCAGTTATATCCATCCTCCTGTGCCCCAGTTATTTTCTTCCTCCTGTGCCCCAGTTATATTCATCCTCCTGTACCCCAGTTATATCCATCCTCCTGTGCCCCAGTTATTTTCATCCTCCTGTGCCCCAGTTATTTTCATCCTCATGTACCCCAGTTATATCCATCCTCCTGTGCCCCAGTTATTTTCATCCTCCTGTGCCCCAGTAATTTTCATCCTCCTGTGCCTCAGTTATATCCATCCTCCTGTACCCCAGTTATATCCATCCTCATGTACCCGAGTTATATCCATCCTCCTGTACCCCAGTTATATCCATCCTCATGTACCCCAGTTATATCCATCCTCCTGTGCCCCAGTTATATTCATCCTCATGTACCCCAGTTATATCCATCCTCCTGTGCCCCAGTTATATCCATCCTCCTGTGCACCAGTTATATCCATCCTCCTGTACCCCAGTGATATACATCCTCCTGTACCCCAGTTATATCCATCCGCCTGTGCCCCAGTTATAACCATCCTCCTGTACTCCAGTTATATCCATCCTCCTGTACCCCAGTTATATCCATCCTCCTGTACCCCCAGTTATATCCATCCTCATGTGCCCCAGTTATATCCATCCTCCTGTACCCCAGTTATATTCATCCTCCTGTACCCCAGTTATATCCATCCTCCTGTACCCCAGTTATATCCATCCTCATGTGCCCCAGTTATATCCATCCTCCTGTACCCCAGTTATATCCATCCTCCTGTGCCCCAGTTATATCCATCCTCCTGTGCACCAGTTATATCCATCCTCCTGTACCCCAGTTATATTCATCCTCCTGTACCCCAGTTATATCCATCCTCCTGTACCCCAGTTATATCCATCCTCCTGTACCCCAGTTATATCCATCCTCCTGTGCCCCAGTTATATCCATCCTCCTGTACCCCAGTTATATCCATCATCATGTACCCCAGTTATATCCATCCTCCTGTACCCCAGTTATATCCATCCCCCTGTACCCCAGTTATATCCATCCTCATGTGCCCCAGTTATATCCATCCTCCTGTACCCCAGTTATATCCATCCTCCTGTGCTCCAGTTATATCCATCCTCCTGTGCCCCAGTTATATCCATCCTCCTGTGCCCCAGTTATAGTCATCCTCATGTATCCCAGTTATATCCATCCTCCTGTGCCCCAGTTATATTCATCCTCCTGTGCCCCAGTTATATCCATCCTCATGTACCCCAGTTATATCCATCCTCCTGTACACCAGTTATATCCATCCTCCTGTACCCCAGATATATCCATCCTCATGTACCCCAGTTATATCCATCCTCCTGTACACCAGTTATATCCATCCTCCTGTACCCCAGATATATCCATCATCATGTACCCCAGTTATATCCATCCTCCTGTACCCCAGTTATATCCATCCCCCTGTACCCCAGTTATATCCATCCTCATGTGCCCCAGTTATATCAATCCTCCTGTACCCCAGATATATCCATCCTCCTGTACACCAGTTATATCCATCCTCCTGTGCCCCAGTTATATTCATCCTCATGTACCCCAGTTATATCCATCCTCATGTACCCCAGTTATATCCATCCTCATGTACCCCAGTTATATCCATCCTCATGTACCCCAGTTATATCCATCATCATGTACCCCAGTTATATCCATCCTCCTGTACCCCAGTTATATCCATCCTCCTGTGCCCCAGTTATATTCATCCTCCTATACCCCAGTTATATCCATCCTCCTGTGCCCCAGTTATATTCATCCTCCTGTACCCCAGTTATATCCATCCTCCTGTGCCCCAGTTATATCCATCCTCCTGTGCCCCAGTTATATCCATCCTCCTGTGCCCCAGTTATATCCATCCTCCTGTACCCCAGTTATATCCATCCTCATGTACCCCAGTTATATCCATCCTCCTGTACCCCAGTTATATTCATCCTCCTGTACACCAGTTATATCCATCCTCCTGTACCCCAGTTATATCCATCTTCCTGTACCCTAGTTATATACATCCTCCTGTACCCCAGTTATATCCATCCTCCTGTACCCCAGTTATATCCATTCTCCTGTGCCCCAGTTATATCCATCCTCATGTACCACAGTTATATCCATCCTCCTGTGCCCCAGTTATATCCATCCTCCTGTACCCCAGTTATATCCATTCTCCTGTGCCCCAGTTATATCCATCCTCATGTACCCCAGTTATATCCATCCTTCTGTACCCCAGTTATATCCATCCTCCAGTACCCCAGTTATATCCATCCTCATGTACCCCAGTTATATCCATCCTTCTGTACCCCAGTTATATCCATCCTTCTGTACCCCAGTTATATCCATCCTCCAGTACCCCAGTTATATTCATCCTCCTGTGCCCCAGTTATATCCATCCTCCTGTGCCCCAATTATATTCATCTTCATGTACCCCAGTTATATCCATCCTCATGTGCCCCAGTAATATCCATCCTCATGTACCCCAGTTATATTCATCCTCCTGTGCCCCAGTTATATCCATCCTCCTGTGCCCCAATTATATTCATCTTCATGTACCCCAGTTATATCCATCCTCATGTGCCCCAGTTATATTCATCCACCTTTACCCCAGTTATATCCATCCCCCTGTACCCCAGTTATATCCATCCTCCTGTGCCCCAGTTATATTCATCCTCATGTACCCCAGTTATATCCATCCTCCTGTACCCCAGTTATTTTCATCCTCCTGTACCCCAGTTATATTCATCCTCCTGTACCCCAGTTATATCCATCCTCCTGTGCCCCAGTTATTTTCATCCTCCTGTGCCCCAGTAATTTTCATCCTCCTGTACCCCAGTTATATCCATCCTCCTGTACCCCAGTTATATCCATCCTCATGTACCCGAGTTATATCCATCCTCCTGTACCCCAGTTATATCCATCCGCATGTACCCCAGTTATATCCATCCTCCTGTGCCCCAGTTATATTCATCCTCATGTACCCCAGTTATATCCATCCTCCTGTGCCCCAGTTATATCCATCCTCCTGTGCACCAGTTATATACATCCTCATGTACCCCAGTTATATTCATCCTTATGTACCCCAGTTATATCCATCCTCCTGTGCCCCAGTTATATTCATCCTCATGTACCCCAGTTATATCCATCCTCATGTACCCCAGTTATATCCATACTCATGTACCCCAGTTATATCCATCCTCATGTACCCCAGTTATATCCATCCTCATGTACCCCAGTTATATTCATCCTCGTGTACCCCAGTTATATTCATCCTCCTGTACCCCAGTTATATCCATCCTCCTGTACCCCAGTTATATCCATCCTCATGTGCCCCAGTTATATTCCTCCTCCTGTGACCCAGTTATATCCATCCTCCTGTACCCAAGTTATATCCATCCTCATGTACCCCAGTTATATCCATCCTCCTGTACCCCAGTTATATCCATCCTCCTGTACCCCAGTTATATTCATCCTCCTGTACCCCAGTTATATTCATCCTCCTGTGACCCAGTTATATCCATCCTCCTGTACCCCAGTTATATCCATCCTCCTGTGCCCCAGTTATATCCATCCTCCTGTACCCCAGTTATATCCATCCTCCTGTACCCCAGTTATATCCATCCTCCTGTACCCCAGTTATATCCATCCTCCTGTGCCCCAGTTATATCCATCCTCCTGTACCCCCAGTTATATCCATCCTCCTGTACCCCAGTTATATCCATCCTCATGTGCCCCAGTTATATCCATCCTCCTGTACCCCAGTTATATCCATCCTCCTGTACCCCAGTTATATCCATCCTCCTGTGCCCCAGTTATATCCATCCTCCTGTACCCCAGTTATATCCATCCTCCTGTGCCCCAGTTATATCCATCCTCCTGTACCCCAGTTATATCCATCCTCCTGTACTCCAGTTATATCCATCTTCCTGTACCCCAGTTATATCCATCCTCATGTACCCCAGTTATATTCATCCTCCTGTACCCCAGTTATATCCATCCTAATGTACACCAGTTATATCCATCCTCCTGTACCCCAGTTATATTCATCCTCCTGTACCCCAGTTATATTCATCCTCCTGTACACCAGTTATATCCATCCTCCTGTACCCCAGTTATATTCATCCTCCTGTGCCCCAGTTATATCCATCCTCCTGTACACCAGTTATATCCATCCTCCTGTACACCAGTTATATCCATCCTCCTGTACCCCAGTTATATTCATCCTCCTGTGCCCCAGTTATATCCATCCTCCTGTACACCAGTTATATCCATCCTCCTGTACCCCAGTTATATTCATCCTCCTGTGCCCCAGTTATATCCATCCTCCTGTGCCCCAGTTATATTCCTCCTCCTGTACCCCAGTTATATTCATCCTCCTGTACCCCAGTTATATCCATCCTCCTGTACCCCAGTTATATTCATCCTCCTGTTCACCAGTTATATTCATCCTCATGTACCCCAGTTATATTCATCCTCCTGTGCCCCAGTTATATTCATCCTCCTGTGCCCCAGTTATATCCATCCTTCTGTACCCCAGTTATATCCATCCTCCTGTGCCCCAGTTATATCCATCCTCATGTACCCCAGTTATATCCATCCTCCTGTGCCCCAGTTATATTCATCCTCCTGTGCCCCAGTTATATCCATCCTTCTGTACCCCAGTTATATCCATCCTCCTGTGCCCCAGTTATATCCATCCTCATGTACCCCAGTTATATCCATCCTCCTGTGCCCCAGTTATATTCATCCTCCTGTGCCCCAGTTATATCCATCCTTCTGTACCCCAGTTATATCCATCCTCCTGTGCCCCAGTTATATCCATCCTCCTGTGCCCCAGTTATATCCATCCTTCTGTACCCCAGTTATATCCATCCTCCTGTGCCCCAGTTATATCCATCATCATGTACCCCAGTTATATCCATCCTCCTGTGCCCCAGTTATATTCATCCTCCTGTACCCCAGTTATATCCATCCTCCTGTGCCCCAGTTATATTCATCCTCATGTACCCCAGTTATATCCATCCTCCTGTACCCCAGTTATATCCATCCTCCTGTGCCCCAGTTATATCCATCCTCCTGTACCCCAGTTATATCCATCCTCCTGTGCCCCAGTTATATCCATCCTCATGTACCCCAGTTATATCCATCCTCCTGTACCCCAGTTATATCTATCCTCCTGTACCACAGTTATATACATCCTCCTGTGCACTAGTTATATTCATCCTCCTGTACCCCAGTTATATCCATCCTCCTGTGCCCCAGTTATATTCATCCTCCTGTACCCCAGTTATATCCATCCTCCTGTGCCCCAGTTATATCCATCCTCCTGTACCCCAGTTATATCCATCCTCCTGTACCCCAGTTATGTTCATCCTCCTGTACACCAGTTATATCCATCCTCATGTACCCCAGTTATATCCATCATCATGTACCCCAGTTATATCCATCCTCCTGTACCCCAGTTATATCCATCCTCCTGTGCCCCAGTTATATTCATCCTCCTATACCCCAGTTATATCCATCCTCCTGTGCCCCAGTTATATTCATCCTCATGTACCCCAGTTATATCCATCCTCCTGTACCCCAGTCATATCCATCCTCCTGTACCCCAGTTATATCCATCCTCATGTACCCCAGTTATATCCATCCTCCTGTACCCCAGTTATATCCATTCTCCTGTACCCCAGTTATATACATCCTCCTGTGCACTAGTTATATTCATCCTCCTGTACCCCAGTTATATCCATCCTCCTGTGCCCCAGTTATATCCATCCTCCTGTACCCCAGTTATATCCATCCTCCTGTACCCCAGTTATATACATCCTCCTGTGCACTAGTTATATTCATCCTCCTGTACCCCAGTTATATCCATCCTCCTGTGCCCCAGTTATATCCATCCTCCTGTGCCCCAGTTATATCCATCCTCCTGTACCCCAGTTATATCCATCCTCCTGTACCCCAGTTATATCCATCCTCATGTACCCCAGTTATATCCATCCTCCTGTACCCCAGTTATATTCATCCTCCTGTACACCAGTTATATCCATCCTCATGTACCCCAGTTATATCCATCCTCCTGTACCCCAGTTATATTCATCCTCCTGTATCCCAGTTATATCCATCCTCCTGTGCCCCAGTTATATCCATTCTCATGTACCCCAGTTATATCAATCCTCCTGTGCCCCAGTTATATCCATCCTCCTGTACCCCAGTTATATCCATCCTCCTGTACCCCAGTTATATCCATCCTCCTGTACACCAGTTATATCCATCCTCCTGTGCCCCAGTTATATCCATCCTCCTGTGCACTAGTTATATCCATCCTCCTGTACCCCAGTTATATTCATCCTCCTGTACACCAGTTATATTCATCCTCCTGTACCCCAGTTATATCCATCCTCCTGTGCCCCGGTTATATCCATCCTCATGTACCCCAGTTATATCCATCCTCCTGTGCCTCAGTTATATCCATCCTCCTGTGCACCAGTTATATCCATCCTCCTGTGCCCCGGTTATATCCATCCTCCTGTGCCTCAGTTATATCCATCCTTCTGTGCCCCATTTATATCCATCCTCCTTTACCCCAGTTATATTCATCCTCCTGTACCACAGTTATATCCATCCTCCTGTGCCCCAGTTATATCCATCCTCATGTGCCCCAGTTATATTCATCCTCGTGTACCCCAGTTATATTCATCCTCCTGTACCCCAGTTATATCCATCCTCCTGTACCCCAGTTATATCCATCCTCCTGTGCCCCGGTTATATCCATCCTCCTGTACCCCAGTTATATCCATCCTCCTGTGCCTCAGTTATATCCATCCTCCTGTACCTCAGTTATATCCATCCTCCTGTGCCCCGGTTATATCCATCCTCCTGTACCCCAGTTATATCCATCCTCCTGTACCCCAGTTATATCCTCCTTCTGTGCCCCATTTATATCCATCCTCCTGTGCTCCAGTTATATTCACCCTCCTGTGCCCCAGTTATATCCATCCTCATGTACCCCAGTTATATCCATCCACCTGTACCCCAGTTATATCCATCCTCCTGTACCCCAGTTATATCCATCCTCCTGTACCCCAGTTATATCCATCCTCCTGTTCACCAGTTATATTCATCCTCCTGTGCTCCAGTTATATCCATCCTCCTGTACCCCAGTTATATCCATCCTCCTGTTCACCAGTTATATCCATCCTCCTGTACCCCAGTTATATCCATCCTCCTGTTCACCAGTTATATCCATCCTCCTGTACCCCAGTTATATCCATCCTCCTGTACCCCAGTTATATTCATCCTCCTGTATCCCAGTTATATCCATCCTCCTGTGCCCCAGTTATATCCATCCTCCTGTGCCCCAGTTATATCCATCCTCATGTACCCCAGTTATATCCATCCTCATGTACCCCAGTTATATCCATCCTCCTGTACCCCAGTTATATTCATCCTCCTGTATCCCAGTTATATCCATCCTCCTGTGCCCCAGTTATATCCATCCTCCTGTATCCCAGTTATATCCATCCTCCTGTACCCCAGTTATATCCATCCTCCTGTGCCCCAGTTATATCCATCCTCATGTACCCCAGTTATATTAATCCTCCTGTACCCCAGTTATATTCATCCTCCTGTATCCCAGTTATATCCATCCTCCTGTACCCCAGTTATATCCATCCTCCTGTGCCCCAGTTATATCCATCCTCATGTACCCCAGTTATATTAATCCTCCTGGGCCCCAGTTATATCCATCCTCCTGTGCCCCAGTTATATCCATCCTCATGTACCCCAGTTATATCCATCCTCATGTGCCCCAGTTATATCCATCCTCATGTACCCCAGTTATATCCATCCTCCTGTACCCCAGTTATATCCATCCTCATGTACCCCAGTTATATCCATCCTCCTGTACCCCAGTTATATCCATCCTCCTGTACCCCAGTTATATGCATCCTCATGTACTCCAGTTATATCCATCCTCCTGTACCCCAGTTATATGCATCCTCATGTACTCCAGTTATATCCATCCTCCTCTACCCCAGTTATATCCATCCTCATGTACCCCAGTTATATCCATCCTCCTGTACCCCAGTTATATCCATCCTCCTGTACCCCAGTTATATGCATCCTCATGTACCCCAGTTATATCCATCCTCCTGTACCCCAGTTATATTCATCCTCCTGTGCCCCATTTATATCCATCCTCCTGTGCTCCAGTTATATTCACCCTCCTGTACCCCAGTTATATCCATTCTCATGTACCCCAGTTATATCCATCCTCCTGTGCCCCAGTTATATTCATCCTCCTGTGCCCCAGTTATATTCATCCTCCTGTACCCCAGTTATATCCATCCTCATGTACCCCAGTTATATCCATCCTCCTGTGCCCTAATTATATCCATCCTCATGTACCCCAGTTATATTCATCCTCCTGTACCCCAGTTATATCCATCCTCCTGTGCCCCAGTTATATCCATCCTCCTGTACTCCAGTTATATCCATCCTCATGTACCCCAGTTATATCCATCCTCATGTACCCCAGTTATATTCATCCTTCTGTACCCCAGTCATATCCATCCTCCTGTACCCCAGACATATCCATCCTCCTGTACCCCAGTTATATCCATCCTCCTGTGCGCTAGTTTTATCCATTCTCCTGTGCCCCAGTTATATTCATCCTTCTGTACCCCAGTTATATCCATCCTCCTGTACCCCAGTTATATCTATCCTCCTGTACCCCAGTTATATCCATCCTCCTGTACCCCAGTTATATCCATTCTCATGTACCCCAGTTATATCCATCCTCCTGTGCCCCAGTTATATTCATCCTCCTGTGCCCCAGTTATATCCATCCTCCTGTGCCCCAGTTATATCCATCCTCCTGTACCCCAGTTATATCCATCCTCCTGTACCCCAGTTATATTCATCCTCCTGTATCCCAGTTATATCCATCCTCCTGTGCCCCAGTTATATCCATCCTCCTGTGCCCCAGTTATATCCATCCTCATGTACCCCAGTTATATCCATCCTCATGTACCCCAGTTATATCCATCCTCCTGTACCCCAGTTATATTCATCCTCCTGTATCCCAGTTATATCCATCCTCCTGTGCCCCAGTTATATCCATCCTCCTGTGCCCCAGTTATATCCATCCTCATGTACCCCAGTTATATTAATCCTCCTGGGCCCCAGTTATATCCATCCTCCTGTGCCCCAGTTATATCCATCCTCATGTACCCCAGTTATATCCATCCTCATGTGCCCCAGTTATATCCATCCTCATGTACCCCAGTTATATCCATCCTCCTGTACCCCAGTTATATCCATCCTCATGTACCCCAGTTATATCCATCCTCCTGTACCCCAGTTATATCCATCCTCCTGTACCCCAGTTATATGCATCCTCATGTACTCCAGTTATATCCATCCTCCTGTACCCCAGTTATATGCATCCTCATGTACTCCAGTTATATCCATCCTCCTCTACCCCAGTTATATCCATCCTCCTGTACCCCAGTTATATGCATCCTCATGTACCCCAGTTATATCCATCCTCCTGTACCCCAGTTATATTCATCCTCCTGTGCCCCATTTATATCCATCCTCCTGTGCTCCAGTTATATTCACCCTCCTGTACCCCAGTTATATCCATTCTCATGTACCCCAGTTATATCCATCCTCCTGTGCCCCAGTTATATTCATCCTCCTGTGCCCCAGTTATATCCATCCTCCTGTACCCCAGTTATATCCATCCTCATGTACCCCAGTTATATCCATCCTCCTGTGCCCTAATTATATCCATCCTCATGTACCCCAGTTATATTCATCCTCCTGTACCCCAGTTATATCCATCCTCCTGTGCCCCAGTTATATCCATCCTCCTGTACCCCAGTTATATCCATCCTCCTGTGCCCCAGTTATATTCATCCTCCTGTACCCCAGTTATATCCATCCTCATGTACCCCAGTTATATTCATCCTTCTGTACCCCAGTCATATCCATCCTCCTGTACCCCAGACATATCCATCCTCCTGTACCCCAGTTATATCCATCCTCCTGTGCGCTAGTTTTATCCATTCTCCTGTGCCCCAGTTATATTCATCCTTCTGTACCCCAGTTATATCCATCCTCCTGTACCCCAGTTATATCTATCCTCCTGTACCCCAGTTATATCCATCCTCCTGTACCCCAGTTATATCCATTCTCATGTACCCCAGTTATATCCATCCTCCTGTGCCCCAGTTATATTCATCCTCCTGTGCCCCAGTTATATCCATCCTCCTGTGCCCCAGTTATATCCATCCTCCTGTGCCCCAGTTATATCCATCCTCCTGTACCCCAGTTATATCCATCCTCATGTACCCCAGTTATATCCATCCTCCTGTACCCCAGTTTTATCCATCCTCATGTACCCCAGTTATATCCATCCTCCCGTACCCCAGTTATATCCATCCTCCTGTACCCCAGTTATATCCATCCTCATGTACCCCAGTTATATCCATCCTCCTGTACCCCAGTTATATCCATCCTCCTGTACCACAGTTATATCCATCCTCCTGTACCACAGTTATATCAATCCTCATGTACCCCAGTTATATCCATCCTCCTGTACCCCAGTTATATCCATCCTCATGTACCCCAGTTATATTCATCCTCCTGTGCCCCAGTTATATCCATCTTCCTATACCCCAGTTATATCCATCCTCATGTACCCCAGTTATATCCATCCTCCTGTACCCCAGTTATATCCATCCTCCTGTGACCCTGTTATATCCATCCTCCTGTACCCCAGTTATATCCATCCTCCTGTACCCCAGTTATATCCATCCTCATGTACCCCAGTTATATCCATCCTCCCGTACCCCAGTTATATCCATCCTCCTGTACCCCAGTTATATCCATCCTCATGTACCCCAGTTATATCCATCCTCCCGTACCCCAGTTATATCCATCCTCCTGTACCCCAGTTATATCCATCCTCCTGTACCACAGTTATATCCATCCTCATGTACCCCAGTTATATCCATCCTCCTGTACCCCAGTTATATCCATCCTCCTGTACCACAGTTATATCCATCCTCATGTACCCCAGTTATATCCATCCTCCTGTACCCCAGTTATATTCATCCTCCTTTACCCCAGTTATATCCATCCTCATGTACCCCAGTTATATCCATCCTCCTGTGCCCCAGTTATATCCATCTTCCTGTGCTCCAGTTATATCCATCCTCCTGTGCCCCAGTTATATCCATCCTCCTGTACCCCAGTTATATCCATCCTCATGTACCCCAGTTATATCCATCCTCCTGTACCCCAGTTATATCCATCCTCATGTGCCCCAGTTATATCCATCCTCCTGTGCCCCAGTTATATGCATCCTCATGTGCCCCAGTTATATCCAGCCACCTTTACCCCAGTTATATCCATCCTCCTGTACCCTAGTTATATCCATCCTCATGTGCCCCAGTTATATCCATCCACCTGTACCCCAGTTATATCCATCCTCCTGTACCCCAGTTATATCCATCCTTCTGTACCCCAGTTATATCCATCCTCCAGTACCCCAGTTATATTCATCCTCCTGTACCCCAGTTATATCCATCCTCATGTACCCCAGTTTTATCCATTCTCATGTACCCCAGTTATATCCATCCTCATGTACCCCAGTTTTATCCATTCTCATGTACCCTAGTTATATCCATCCTCATGTGCCCCAGTTATATCCATCCTCCTGTACCCCAGTTATATCCATCCTTCTGTACCCCAGTTATATCCATCCTCCAGTACCCCAGTTATATTCATCCTCCTGTACCCCAGTTATATCCATCCTCATGTACCCCAGTTTTATCCATTCTCATGTACCCCAGTTATATCCATCCTCCTGTACCCCAGTTATATCCATCCTCCTGTACCCCAGTTATATTCATCCTCTTGTACCCGTTATATCCATCCTCCTGTACCCCAGTTATATCCATCCTCCTGTACCCCAGTTATATTCATCCTCCTGTACCCCAGCTATATCCATCCTCATGTACCCCAGTTATATCCATCCTCTTGTGCCCCAGTTATATCCATCCTCCTGTACCCCAGTTATATTCATCCTCATGTACCCCAGTTATATTCATCCTCCTGTACCCCAGTTATATCCATCCTCCTGTACCCCAGTTATATTCATCCTCCTGTACCCCAGTTATATCCATCCTCCTGTGCTCCAGTTATATTCATCCTCATGTACCCCAGTTATATTCATCCTCCTGTACCCCAGTTATATCCATCCTCATGTACTCCAGTTATATCCATCCTCCTGTACCCCAGTTATATTCCTCCTCCTGTAGCTCAGTTATATTCATCCTTCTGTACTCCAGTTATATCCATCCTCCTGTACCCCAGTTATATTCCTCCTCCTGTACCCCAGTTATATACATCCTTCTGTGACCCAGTTATATCCATCCTCCTGTACCCCAGTTATATCCATCCTCCTTTACCCCAGTTATATCCATCCTCCTGTGCTCCAGTTATATCCTCCTCCTGTACCCCAGTTATATCCATCCTCCTGTACCCCAGTGATATACATCCTCCTGTGCCCCAGTTATATCCATCCTCCTGTACCCCAGTTATATCCATCCTCCTGTACCCCAGTTATATCCATCCTCCTGTGCTCCAGTTATATCCATCCTCCTGTACCCCAGTTATATTTCTCCTCCTGTACCCCAGTTATATCCATCCTCCTGTACCCCAGTGATTTACATCCTCCTGTGCCCCAGTTATATCCATCCTTCTGTTCCCCAGTTATATCCATCCTCCTGTACCCCAGTTATATTCATCCTCCTGTACCCCAGTTATATCCATCCTCCTGTGCCCCAGTTATATCCATCCTCCTGTGCCCCAGTTATATCCATCCTCCTGTACCCCAGTTATATTCCTCCTCCTGTACCCCAGTTATATCCATCCTCCTGTGCTCCAGTTATATCCATCCTCCTGTACCCCAGTTATATGCATCCTCCTGTACCCCAGTTATATCCATCCTCCTGTACCCCAGTGATATACATCCTCCTGTGCCCCAGTTATATCCATCCTTCTGTACCCCAGTTATATCCATCCTCCTGTACCCCAGTTATATTCATCCTCCTGTACCCCAGTTATATCCATCCTCCTGTGCCCCAGTTATATCCTCCTCCTGTACCCCAGTTATATCCATCCTCCTGTACCCCAGTTATATTTCTCCTCCTGTACCCCAGTTATATCCATCCTCCTGTACCCCAGTGATATACATCCTCCTGTGCCCCAGTTATATCCATCCTCCTGTACCCCAGTTATATCCATCCTCCTGTACCCCAGTTATATTCCTCCTCCTGTACCCCAGTTATATCCATCCTCCTGTATCACAGTTATATCCATCCTCCTGTACCCCAGTTATATCCATCCTCCTGTGCCCCAGTTATATCCATCCTCCTGTGCCCCAGTTATATCCATCCTTCTGTACCCCAGTTATATCCATCCTCCTGTACCCCAGTTATATTTCTCCTCCTGTACCCCAGTTATATCCATCCTCCTGTACCCCAGTTATATCCATCCTTCTGTACCCCAGTTATATCCATCCTCCTGTACCCCAGTTATATTCATCCTCCTGTACCCCAGTTATATCCATCCTCCTGTGCCCCAGTTATATCCATCCTCCTGTACCCCAGTTATATCCATCCTCCTGTGCCCCAGTTATATCCATCCTCCTGTGCCCCAGTTATATCCATCCTCCTGTGCCCCAGTTATATTCATCCTCCTGAGCTCCAGTTATATCCATCCTCCTGTACCCCAGTTATATTTCTCCTCCTGTACCCCAGTTATATCCATCCTCCTGTACCCCAGTGATATACATCCTCCTGTGCCCCAGTTATATCCATCCTTCTGTACCCCAGTTATATCCATCCTCCTGTACCCCAGTTATATTCATCCTCCTGTACCCCAGTTATATCCATCCTCCTGTGCCCCAGTTATATCCATCCTCCTGTACCCCAGTTATATCCATCCTCCTGTGCCCCAGTTATATCCATCCTCCTGTGCCCCAGTTATATCCATCCTTCTGTACCCCAGTTATATCCATCCTCCTGTACCCCAGTTATATTCCTCCTCCTGTACCCCAGTTATATCCATCCTCCTGTGCTCCAGTTATATCCATCCTCCTGTACCCCAGTTATATCCATCCTCCTGTGCCCCAGTTATATCCATCCTCCTGTGCACCAGTTATATCCATCCTCCTGTACCCCCAGTTATATCCATCCTCCTGTACTCCAGTTATATCCATCCTCCTGTACCCCAGTTATATCCATCCTCCTGTGCCCCAGTTATATCCATCCTCCTGTGCACCAGTTATATCCATCCTCCTGTACCCCCAGTTATATCCATCCTCCTGTACTCCAGTTATATCCATCCTCCTGTACCCCAGTTATATTCATCCTCCTGTACCCCAGTTATATCCATCCTCCTGTGCTCCAGTTATATCCATCCTCCTGTACCCCAGTTATATCCATCCTCCTGTGCTCCAGTTATATCCTCCTCCTATACCCCAGTTATATCCATCCTCCTGTACCCCAGTTATATCCATCCTCTTGTACCCCAGTTATATCCATCCTCATGTACCCCAGTTATATTCATCCTCCTGTACCCCAGTTATATCCATCTTCCTGTACCCCAGTTATATCCATCCTCCAAAAATGGAGCAGGGTCTAAAATACACAAATTATAAGGAGACTCCATGACAGTAATATGTATAGATTAGAGAGGACTCCATGACAGTAATATGTATAGATTAGAGGGGACTCCATGACAGTAATATGTATAGATTAGAGAGGACTCTATGACATTAATATGTATAGATCAGAGGGGACTCCACGACATTAATATGTATAGATTAGAGAGGACCCCACGACAGTAATATGTATAGATTAGAGAGGACTCCATGACAGTAATATGTATAGATTAGAGGGGACTCCATGACAGTAATATGTATAGTTTAGAGAGGACTCCATGACAGTAATATGTATAGATTAGAGGGGACTCCATGACAGTAATATGTATAGATTAGAGGGGACTCCGTGACAGTAATATGTATAGATTAGAGGGGACTCCATGACAGTAATATGTATAGATTAGAGAGGACTCCATGACAGTAATATGTATAGATTAGAGAGGACTCCATGACAGTAATATGTATAGATTAGAGAGGACTCCATGACATTAATATGTATAGATTAGAGAGGACTCCATGACAGTAATATGTATAGATTAGAGAGGACTCCATGACAGTAATATGTATAGATTAGAGGAGACTCCATGACATTAATATATATAGATTAGAGGAGACTCCATGACAGTAATATGTATAGATTAGAGGGGACTCCATGACAGTAATATGTATAGATTAGAGGAGACTCCATGACATTAATATGTATAGATTAGATGGGACTCCATGACATTAATATATATAGATTAGAGGAGACACCATGACATTAATATGTATAGATTAGAGAGGACTACATGACAGTAATATGTATAGATTAGAGGAGACACCATGACATTAATATGTATAGATTAGAGAGGACTACATGACAGTAATATGTATAGATTAGAGAGGACTCTATGACATTAATATGTATAGGGTATAGGGGACTCCATGACATTAATATGTATAGATTAGAGGAGACTCTATGACAGTAATATGTATAGATTAGAGGGGACTCCATGACAGTAATATGTATAGATTAGAGAGGACTCCATGACAGTAATATGTATAGATTAGAGAGGACTCCATGACAGTAATATGTATAGATTAGAGAGGACTCCATGACAGTAATATGTATAGATTAGAGAGGACTCCATGACATTAATATGTATAGATTAGAGGGGACTCCATGACAGTAATATGTATAGATTAGAGGGAACTCCATGACAGTAATATGTATAGATTAGAGAGGACTCCATGACAATAATATGTATAGATTAGAGAGGACTCCATGACATTAATATGTATAGATTAGAGGGGACTCCATGACAGTAATATGTATAGATTAGAGGGAACTCCATGACATTAATATGTATAGATTAGAGAGGACTCTATGACATTAATATGTATAGGGTATAGGGGACTCCATGACATTAATATGTATAGATTAGAGGAGACTCCATGACAGTAATATGTATAGATTAGAGGGGACTCCATGACAGTAATATGTATAGATTAGAGAGGACTCCATGACAGTAATATGTATAGATTAGAGAGGACTCCATGACAGTAATATGTATAGATTAGAGAGGACTCCATGACAGTAATATGTATAGATTAGAGAGGACTCCATGACAGTAATATGTATAGATTAGAGAGGACTCTATGACATTAATATATATAGATTAGAGGAGACTCCATGACAGTAATATGTATAGATTAGAGAGGACTACATGACAGTAATATGTATAGATTAGAGAGGACTCTATGACATTAATATGTATAGGGTATAGGGGACTCCATGACATTAATATGTATAGATTAGAGGAGACTCCATGACAGTAATATGTATAGATTAGAGGGGACTCCATGACAGTAATATGTATAGATTAGAGAGGACTCCATGACAGTAATATGTATAGATTAGAGAGGACTCCATGACAGTAATATGTATAGATTAGAGAGGACTCCATGACAGTAATATGTATAGATTAGAGAGGACTCCATGACATTAATATGTATAGATTAGAGAGGACTCCATGACAGTAATATGTATAGATTAGAGAGGACTCCATGACAGTAATATGTATAGATTAGAGGGAACTCCATGACAGTAATATGTATAGATTAGAGAGGACTCCATGACATTAATATGTATAGATTAGAGGGGACTCCATGACAGTAATATGTATAGATTAGAGGGGACTCCATGACAGTAATATGTATAGATTAGAGGAGACTCCATGACAGTAATATGTATAGATTAGAGAAGACTCCATGACAGTAATATGTATAGATTAGAGAGGACTCCTTGACATTAATATGTATAGATTAGAGGGGACTCCATGACAGTAATATGTATAGATTAGAGAGGACTCCATGACATTAATATGTATAGATTAGAGGGGACTCCATGACAGTAATATGTATAGATTAGAGGGAACTCCATGACATTAATATGTATAGATTAGAGAGGACTCTATGACATTAATATGTATAGGGTATAGGGGACTCCATGACATTAATATGTATAGATTAGAGGAGACTCCATGACAGTAATATGTATAGATTAGAGGGGACTCCATGACAGTAATATGTATAGATTAGAGGAGACTCCATGACCGTAATATGTATAGATTAGAGAGGACTCCATGACAGTAATATGTATAGATTAGAGAGGACTCCATGACAGTAATATGTATAGATTAGAGAGGACTCCATGACAGTAATATGTATAGATTAGAGAGGACTCCATGACAGTAATATGTATAGATTAGAGAGGACTCCATGACAGTAATATGTATAGATTAGAGAGGACTCCATGACAGTAATATGTATAGATTAGAGAGGACTCCATGACATTAATATGTATAGATTAGAGAGGACTCCATGACAGTAATATGTATAGATTAGAGGGGACTCCATGACAGTAATATGTATAGATTAGAGGAGACTCCATGACCGTAATATGTATAGATTAGAGAGGACTCCATGACAGTAATATGTATAGATTAGAGAGGACTCCATGACAGTAATATGTATAGATTAGAGAGGACTCCATGACAGTAATATGTATAGATTAGAGAGGACTCCATGACAGTAATATGTATAGATTAGAGGGGACTCCATGACAGTAATATGCATAGATTAGAGGGGTGAAGGGGATATGAGAGAGATCTGCAAATACATCAAAGGGTTTAATAAATTTAATGAAAAAGTGTCTTTCAGAAAAAGAGAAGAAAAAACAAGGGGTGATGAAATGTAGATGGAAGGAGGAAGATTTAGGGGGTAATCTGGTCTACGTTAGAGAGAGAGTAGTAGAATAATGGAACAGCCTTGGACAATGGAAGTAGGGGTGTAGGAGCCAGGCAACTCATTGTATACACAGGCCGTAAAATAGCTTATTTATACATATATACAAACAGAGTAAAATCTGCAAGGGATTTGCCCCCTCCCCCCCCCCCCCCAGTTCCTACACCCTTGGGATTTAAGGCAGCCTTAAAGACTAAGCTTTTTAAGGTGATAGAATGGGCAGATTAGATGGACCTTTTGGTACTTATTTGCCTTCAGTTATATGTCTCTGTGTGTCACACTAGGACCATGACTCCGGGAACTGTAAGCTGTAGATGGTGACTGATCTCTACTGGTCTCCCATATTGTTATACAGAATACCCGTTTCCTCCATGTTTCCTCCCACCCTCGTTCGGTTTTGTTAACACACCAACTGGAGATCACTTACTGTCTGGGATGAAGCCATCCAATATGGGAAAAAGAAAAAACACAAGGAGGGGTAGGGTCAAGGGGACGTAGAAGGCCATCTATTATCTGTTACCATCTTCTCCTGACAGTAGCCAGTCTCAAGGCCTATTGTGACATCACGCAAGAGTTCTAGTTGTATGAAGATCACCAGTGACATCATTGGAGGGCTTGGTAAGGTAAGAGCTGAAAGGATGATGTGAGTTGATACTCAAAGCTCGCTCTGTAACTCTACTCAGCCATTACTCAGGTATTGACTTCAAGTCACGATGGCCACACTATTCCGAGCCCCCCCCATTCTCTTATTCAACGTCTGGATCCATTGTAGGAGACCACGATTCTTCTGAGGCTGTGGATATTTTGTTATTAAACCCTTGTTTTACTGTAAGGTAGAACCTCTGTATTTTAATGGTTTTTTATTTTAATAGACTATTTACACAATTACACGTCTTACTTTGGAGGGTGGTCAGAGACGGACTGAAAGCGACTATACTATTATCTGCAAATACTTCAGGAGACTTATCCTGATCACTAGAGATCTATCACAAAGCGCTCTGAACATTCATCCTCCTAGAACAGCTGGAAGTCATCTCACTAACACCTTGCAGGTTGGATTCATGGAATTATCTGGACGCCATTTTCTGATAATAGTATATCTCATGGGCGTATATAGATTTTATTCGGCTCTAGGACATTCAGATTTGTGTGGCCCCCACACTCTACTTGCATTTCGTATGACAAGCATATCACTGTACATAGACATCTCTGTGCACATAAAACATATCCCAATGTATTGTATCTTCCGGTAGCCTGATGCCCCCAAAAAATATTACATAGTTACAAAGGAATTGAGGTTGAAAAAAGACATAGTCCATCAAGTTTAACCTTTTAAGATCTCCTCTGATCTGTAATATGTGGATTAGATGTTAATTGATCCAGCGGAAGCAAACAGAAAAAACCCCAGTAAAAATTTACCAATTGTCTCAAAAGGGAAAAAAAATTCCTTCCAGATACTGACGATCGGATTACTTGCAATATGAAAACCAGATTTATTCATTTCATTTAAATGTAATCCACAATAACCAGAGATCAAGGAAAAATTGAATCTTGGACAAACTACTTCTGACCGACCAGATTTGGTGGCAAGAGTATTCAAAATCAACTCAATTCATGAATACATGATATAACTAAAGCACACTTATTTGGAAAATGTGTGGCTTTTGTTTTTACCATTGGATTTCAAAAAAGAGGCCTGCCACATGCTCACATATCTTTAATACTGCAAGAAAAAGATAAATTGAATACGACAGACAGAGTGGATTTAGTAATTACTGCTGAACTTCCAGATCCATAAAAATATTCAAGACTTTATGAGATTGTTACACACAGAATGATTCCTGGTCCATGTGGAGACATCAATCCAAATTCACCATGTATGGAAAATAAAAAATGCACAAAAGAGTTTCCAAAACAATTTAAAATGCAGACTTATGTTAATTGTGATGGATACCCTTTGTATAAAAGAAGAGAAGGACAAACAGCTATTATCCGTGGGCAAAAGGTTGATAATAGATATGTAGTTCCATACAATCCACATTTGCTGATGAAGTACAATGCACACATCAATGTGGAAGCTTGAACTTCTATCAAATCCATCAAATATGTGTATAAATATATATACAAAGGATATGATGCAGCAACTGTTGTGCAAGGTGCAGCAAATGAAAAGGAAAATCCAAATTTACATGACGAACTTTCTAATTATTTAGATGCTCGCTATGTCGGTGCTCCTGTAACAATGTGGCAGCTTCTGAAATGTGAGATGCAAAGTTATATAGTAATATAGTTACATAGTTACATAGGCCCTCATTCAATTGCAATTTTGCCAATTGAATAGGGGTCTAAATAAGCACATCACATATATGTTTTAAAGAAGTTTTTACTTATTAAGCATCTATCCAAAAGCAAGGTTTTCACTAACTAAAAACTTCTTTAAAAAATATATATTATGTGCTTATTTAGACCCCTATTCAATTGGCAAAATCGCAATTGAATGAGGGCCATAGTAATTAAGGTTAAAAAAAGACTTTCAGTCCATTAAGTTCAACCTTTTAAGATCTCCTCTGATCTGCAATATGAGGATTAGTTATTAATGAATTTGTTGTTAATTGTTAATGAACTATTAATCAACTTTTTTTTTTTTTTTAATTAGTAGTTAATCCAGAAGAAGGCAAACAGAAAAAACCCCAAGTGAAACTTAGCCAATTGTCTCAAATGGATTTTTTTTTAAATTCCTTCCTGACCCCAGATACTGGGGATCAGATTTCTCCCTGGATCAATACTCTCTCTCTAATTATCCAGCATAACCCTGAATTCCCTTCTTAATTAGAAATGTATCCAGTCCTTTTTAAAGTTATCTATCGAATCCGCTGTCAACACCTCCTCTGGTAGAGAATTCCACAGATTAACCACCCTTACTATGAAGAGCCCTTTTCTTTCTTTAAGGTGGAATCTTTTTACTTCTAACCTCAGGATGTCCTCTTGTCAGTTGAAAACCTCTTGGCACAAAAAGCTCCTGTGACAAATCTTTATACTGACCCTGGATGTATATAAGGTTATCATATCTCCGCTTAGATGCCTTTTGTATAGAGAAAATAAGTGTAATTTGGTTAGTCTTTCTTCATAACTTAGCCCCTCCATTCCCCGTATTAGTTTTGTTGCCCTTCTCTGTACCTCTTCGAGCTCTAAAATGTCCTTTTTATGAAGTGGTGCCCAAAATTGTACTCCATATTCCAAATGAGGGCGTTCTAGAGATTTGTATAGTGGCAGAATTATATTTGCTTCCCTAGCTTCTTCATACATGCTAATATTTTATTTGCCTTTGCAGCTGCTGCTTGGCATTGAGCACTGTTACCTAGGTGGTTGTCCACAAGCTCCCAAATCCCTTTCAATATCTGATTCCCCTAGATTTGCTCCATTAAGAATATAAATTGCATGGCAATTTTTCCTTCCCAGATGATAACTTTACATTTATTTGTATTAAATCTCATCTGCCATTTAGATGCCCATTCCTCAATTTTATGTAAATCCCTTTGAAGGGAATGTACATTGTTATCTGATTTAATTACCTTCCACAACTTCGTGTCATCAGCGAAAATGGAGACACCACACTCCAATCCCACTTCCAAGTCATTAATAAATATGTTAAAAAGGAGAGGACCTAATACTGAACCCTGAGGAACCCCACTTACCACATTAGTACAATCAGAGTATGTTCCATTTACAACAACCCTTTGCTTCCTGTCTTTTAGCCAGCTCTCAATCCATGAGCAGATATTTACTGCAATTCCTGTATCTCTTTGTTTAGACAATAGTCTCCCATGTGGCACTGTATCAAAAGCCTTTGATCCAAGTTACTACTAACCTCCTCATATAAACTAATTAGATTTGTTTGACATGACCTATCACTCATAAATCCATGTTGACTACTACATATAATCCTGTTCAAATAGACATATTCTTGTATATTATCCCTTATTAACCCTTCTAAAAGCCTCCCCACTACAGAAGTGACTGGTCTATAATTCCCCGGATTTGCTCTTGCTCCCTTCTTAAATATAGGTATCACATCTGCTTTTCTCCAGTCATCTGGTAGAGACCCTGTTTGAGTGAATCTTGAAAAATTAAATATAATGGTTTGGCTATTACAGAACCCAGTTCCCTCAGTACCCTTGGATGTATTCCATCAGGACCCGGGGCTTTATTAACATTTATTTTTTCCAACCAGTTGCGTCAACCAGTTATTTAATGAAGGTAGTGTAGCCCCATTATTTTGCAGTGACCCAACCACTGGTACCTCCCTTGTGTATACCGAAGAAAAGAACCTCTTTAGCCCATCTGTCTTTTCCTGGTCACTAGTTATCAGACTGTGTCACATTGTAATGTTAATATAGCTTCCTTCCTCGCCTTCTTCCCATTAATATACTTAAAAAATATTTTAGGGTCAGTCTTACTCTCTTTTGCAATTCATTTTTCATTTTCTATGTTAGCCAGTCTAATAGCGCTTTTGCTGCCTTGGTGATTTCCTTGTACTCCCGTAAAGCAGTCTCTGTCCCCTCTTGTGTGTATACTATAAATGCCTGTTTTTTACTCCGTATCTTGATCTTTAAATCATTGTTAAGCCACATTGGATGGTATTTACTCCTTTTACTTTTATTCCCACTTGGTATATGGTGATAAGTATGTATATTTAGTAAGGATTTAAATGTTGTTTAAAATTAAGAGTTTTTGTTGGCCCCTTACAGTTTTGTTTTTTTAATTCAATCTCAAATGAGACTGTGTTGTGATCACTGTTTTCCAAAGGTTGCCCTATTTCAATATTTGATACTATATCAATATTATTTGTGATAACTAAATCCAAGATAGCCTCATTTCTATTAGGCTCTTGTATAACCTGGGCCAGATAATGTTCCCTGAGTGTACTCAAGAACCTGCTCCCCTTACCTGAACTGCTGGTCTCATTTGCCCAGTTTATTTCAGGGTAATTAAAATCTCCCATTATTAGCTGCATTTCCAATCTGTAACAATAATTGTATTTCCTCACTATCAGCTTTATTTGGGGGTTTATAGCATACTCCTATTAATATTCTTTTTTAATTTGTTGCTCCGCTATTTAACCCTACCCACAAGCATTCAACATTACCGCTAGTTCCACCATAAATATCTTCTCTGGCTATAGGCTTAAATTCAGGCTTAACAATTGCCCCTATCTTTCCTAAATAGGTTATAACCCTCCAGATTAACAGTCCAGTGATGCGAATCATCCCACCAATCTCGGTCACATGCTGTTAGCTGTACATTTGCCACAAGGTCAATTTGTTTGCTTTATTGCAGGGAATGAAAGAAATGCTCTTGCACAAAATTAACATAGAGCAACAACACTTACTGCTTGGTTTCAATTAAATTGTCAGGACACTGAGGTCAGACAATTTTTTACATAGAGATTCCATATCACTATTTATTTGTAAATGGTTAATGACGACAACGAAAAAAACATACTCATAAAATTATCCCAGGAATTTATACCGTCAGTCCAAGAGACATTGAACGTTTCAGTTTAAGATTACTTCTTTTACATGTTACCGGTGCACAAAGTTATGAACATTTACGCACAGTGAATGACATAGTTTATGATACTTTCCTATTAGCTGCAAGACATCAAAACTTCATAGAAGATGATACAGAATGGGAGAGGTGTCTGGAAGAAGCAGGACTATGTCAAATGCCAAAGCAAATGAGATAACAATTTGCATTAATTTATATCTTTTGCAATGTACCTGATGCATTTGCTTTGTGGGAAACATATAAATTAAATATGTGTGAAGACTATTTGAAATGTTACAGTGAGCCCATTGCACTCTTAAAAGCATTAATGGAAATTCAAGAAATATTTCTGGCTCATGAATTAAATTGTGCAAGTTTTAATTTGCCTGATCCAGGACTATTAGATGAAATTACCTTTAATGACTATGACACTGAGCTTCAACAACAAAAAACACAAGACAAACTAGCAACTTTAAATACATTACAATTGCAAGCATTTAATGCCATCACAAATGCTACAGATGATGAAATGGTCAAAGACCGTTATCTAGATGGCCCTGGTGTATCAGGAAAATCTTATCTGTACATTTGTTTGATGAGTTACATTCAAGCACAGGGTCAACTTGCAATGCCATTTGCAACAACTGGAATTGCCGCACTTTTGTTAGAAGGTGGATTGAACTATGCATAGTGGATTTAAACTGCCAGTTCCCATTTTAGAAACATCTGTGTCGGATATTCGAATGAATTCATTACAGGCCAAAAAATAAATAAACATTTGATTATAATAGATGAGGCTACAATGATGTCATGTCATGCCCTGCAATGTATTGATCGATTATTAAAATAAGTTATGGGTAATGATTTGCCATTTGGTGGAAAGGTGATGTTGTTAGGAGGAGATTTTAGACATTACCTGTGGTGCCACATGGAAATTGGAATTGACATCGTCGAAACATGTATAAAGACAAGTAAAGTGTGGAAAATATTTACTCACCTAAAATTAGAAACAAATATGAGATCTGAAGGCCAAAATGAATTCAATAATTGGCTAATTCAAATTGTAAAACATCCACAAATATATAATCTACATGATGACACCGTAGAAACACCACCACAAATGATTTGCAAATAATCACTAATATCTGCATACAATAAATTCTGAATACAATAAATAACGATGATTACTTAGACATTGCAAACACAGTGATATTAACATCGAAAAATATAGATGCATTGAATCTGAATAACGAAATAAAAAAATTCATCAATGCACCAACAAAATTGTACTATAGTGCAGATTCGGTTCTGGCTGATGACCAAGACAGTGAATCCAACTTTTCTATCGAATTTATCAATTCTTTAACTCCCTCTGGAATGCCACCACATGTTTTGCAACTTAAAAAAGCAGAATTGTCATGCTACTGAGAAATATGAATCCCAAAAAAGGACTTTGTAATGGGACCAGTTTAATTGTGCATGATTTAAAAGATTATTTTATACATGCAGAAATTATGAATGGTACCCATAAAGGTGAACAAGTTTTTATACCAAGAATTGATTTGGCTCCAATTGAGAGTGGTTTGCCCTTTGTCCTTCAAATGAGACAATTTCCAGTTATCATGGCATTTGCCATGACCATTAATAAATCACAAGGACAAACGTTTAAGTCTGTGGGTATTTCTTTACAGGAACCTGTTTGCACATGGACAACTCTATGTTGCTTTTTCCAGATGCAACAATCCAGAGGGAATTAAAGTTCATGTGGAAGAAAACCAAAGTCATGTGATTTATTAGAGGATTGGATGCATTTTTACCAAAAACATTGTGTACTATGAGGTTCTGTAAACAGAGAGAACAGTGGTTTTATTTTGAGGACGAAAGTTGATGTCACTAGGGATCTTTTTAGAGGACCACTATTTCACTAAGAAACTCTATAAAATTGCAAAAAACATAGAGAAGAGTGGTTTTACTTCCAAGACGAACTATGTCATAGGGATTATTTTAAGAGGACCACTATTTCACTTAGGAAACTCTAGCTGCTATTTTCTAGAACTAAAAGTTCTGTTTGTAATGTTAAAATTGTATTTTAAACAGGGGAGAAAGTTGTTTCATTGTATATAATTAAGAGTTCATGTTAGTACAATGATGACCATTTCATCTTAAATGTAAATGTTCAATTACGTAGAGAGTATTGATCCAGGGAGGAATCCGATCGCCAGTTAATGGGGTCAGGAAGGAATACATTTTTTCACCACTTTGAAACAATTGACCAAGTTTCACTGGAGTTTCTTTTGGTTTGCCTTCCTCTGGATTCAATATTCAAGATCACTGTATTTTTTGACAATTGTAGTTTAAATGTTGGTGCTCATCACAGGCATCGCAATGAGCACCTCCCCCCTCTACCTCTCCCATCCTCTATTTTATTAATAAATATAATAAATATTATAATTGTTGTCCTTCTTTGTAAGAGCATCAGAGACTCACATTGTGCGGCAAACAGTTTTCCCAGCCTTACAACTTTATTGTCGTCATTTTCGACGGGCAAGTGGCTAGTATTTTATATTAATGGCTTACACAGCTGCTAATGTAAATTCACAAACAAGTGATGTTTTCTTGAACTACAGTGGGCCTTTAAGTAACAAAGTGCTTTGTGTCAACCTCCTTCAGAAGGCCGTACTTATGTCTGCCACCCCAGATATCTCCCAGCCCTGGATGTGCCCAGCTTGATGTTGCCATTGAACACTGTAAATACCTCCCTATTCTCACATTTATATGTCACCAAAGCTTATAGTATCAGGACAATGGGCGCCTTACCTCTAAGGTCTATATATGGATCAGGAAGCAAGACCAACCTAGAACATGGCCATTCCAGACCTCTAAGGTACACCAGGTAGGTTGGCCATTGGTTGCAAAAGGGCAGAATCTCATGGACACACAATGACACATAGTTATAGGACACGTCTCTCCAGGAACCCAACTTTAAGTCACATGTTTATAGGAATATTCTGGGGCTGGGGATAAATATGATCTTTGTACTACATGTGTTGGAAATGCCCCAGGATCCAGTCTGTCCGCAGGAACCTCCGTTTTAGGCACAATATTGAGCCAATATCTGGCTACTTTATTTATGTACTCTATAGACTCCAACAGTCGCCTGGCATTATGGTTATTTGCTCAGCAGATAGTTGAGGAAATGATCCCATTAATAAATAAGAAGTGCTTTATTAGGATTTCATATACACCCTAAGGGGCAGAGAAGAGTTTTATCACCAGATTCCCAGAGCAGGTCAGAGATTGTGAAGATCACATAACGTAGAGGAGACTTGAGATGGACCAAGACACCCGCTTCCTTGTGCGCACCTCAAGTATCATCTTCATTTTAGACAATACTGTCCTGTCATCCAGTCTAAAGAAACAAGACATGTATGGTGACCTCTCCTACTCGATAAAAAAGTAATTTGGATAATATTCAGATAATCCACCAATACCATCTTGAATGGAAATGACTCAATAGTCTGTGAATCACAGTCCAAGGTTATGGAGTAGGGTCAGACCCACACCATACACGTCGGGGGGATATGGATAAGGAATATACTTATGAACCTTTAATAAATACTTTTAATGTAGATGAGGACCATACAGATGGCGACATGACAGTTTATACTAGTACTGACCTGGATAATATAGTGTAGTCCATTTTTGTCAGCATTTTGACCCATTTTTCCATTTCCAATAAAAGGAAATGCTCGCTGTTGTCTTTGTCTTCTTTTCTTTAAATTCATGTAAATATCATAGATTGAGCAACCCTCCCTAGGGTACTCCTGACCAATCTGGGGTTTATTGTCGATAGTGTAAGTTATCCCAAATCTTTTTGGCTGAACTTAATAGACCTGGAGCCCGATTCAATTGAGCTTTTGCATGTTACTGTAGCCCGTAAGTGAGGCCGTAAGTTAATTTGCTATTCAATTGGTGTCATTTTGCGGCTTAAGAGTTACGGCCTTGAAAACATTGCGATGGTTAAACTCGTAACTTACAGCCTCCAGGAGCCTTTGATCTGTCACTTTCGGAAGGCTAAAAATGCAAATCGGTATTCAATTGCTCAATTTCCCCAAGCCCGTAAATGGTTTAACACCCATAAATGGCAAAAGGAGAGAATCCTGTGAGTGCTAGAGAGGACCCGCAAGGGGTTAAACATTAGCATTAATTACACAACAGTCTCAAGCCTGCAAATCGGCAGTATATAACATTTATTTTAATTTTTAATTTCGGGGTTAAATCGTTCTTGGCTATCAATGAGTTAATACATATCAGGCCACCCACATGGACTAGAACAGTATTGGCATTCATTTTCATAAATCTTTGCTTTGCAGGTTTGCGAGTCCCATCGCATATCAAACCCCCGAACCTAATTGATTGACTGCTGTAATAATAACAGTCTCATATTCTATTGGATGATTTGAAATGGGAGCTTACAGGCTTGCTTAATTGATCATGTCCCGCTCTGAAGTGCTCCGAAACAGTGCATGGTTTACGGTTTTGGCTTGGGGCCCGTAACTTGTGGGCTTGAGCAATTGCATAACTCCGGATTCAGAGATGAACTGGAGCCCACAACACACTTGCAGACTTACATCTGTGATCGAGTTGCAGGCTTGCAATTGAACCGGGCCCCTGGAAAGCACCTAAAACTATATATGAAAAGTTGTCCCTCCCACGTTTTCACCCAAACCACACCTTCTCCGCCCTCTCTGCCTTTCACTACAGGATATTTCTCCATGGGTTATCATGTCCATAGAACTAACCTATTAGTAGTTTGTTCTCTGATTGAGCGCCTCTATTGGTATTGTTGTGTATACACGTGAGATCCTGTAATGCCCAGACTATTACGTCTACCGTCCATTGACTTTCATTCGTGGGAAGCTACTGACATCCCAAGGCTCAGTAAGAAAGAGACCTTCATCTGGGTTACCTGTAGCTCTTAGCGAGACCCCCGGACATCACGCCATAGAGTGTGGTATAATGCCCACTTGGTGCCCACTTGGCACATCCGGGGCACACTGTTAAACATCTCTGTTTTCGGGTGAGTCTCTCACTATTATATGTTTTTTAACTTTAACGTTTTTTTAAACGATAATTATGTCGTAAGTTTGGCAATTATGAAATATATCATTAAAAAGAAGAAGTATTTGTAAAAGTGATTTCTGATTCAGCACAAAGTGTTATAATGACATATACAATATATCTGCCCTTTTTTCTAGTAATAAATCCACTTTAACCAATTTAAATAAGAAGAGATATAGGTTTCCAACTGACAAGAGGACATCCTGAGGTTAGAAGTAAAAAGATTCCACCTTAAAGAAAGAAAAGGGTTCTTCACGGTAAGGGTGGTTAATCTGTGGAATTCAGAGGAGGTGGTGACAGCGGATTCAATAGATAACTTTGAAAGGGGACTGGATTTATTTTTAACTAGCAACTTGCCCGTCAAAAATGACAGCAATAAAATTTGAAGCCTGGCAATGGTGTTTTCCACACATTGCGAGCCTCTGCCCCTCTTCCTCTCACCTCCCCTGAGTTTCTTTCCCCCTTCTCCCTCTCTTGTATCTTCTTCCCCCATCTCCTCCCCTTTGTCTCTTCCCCCCTCTGTCACTTCACCTCCCGTCTCCCTCCTCTGTGTCTCTTCCCCCTCTCCCTCCCCTGTGTCTCTCCCCCCCCTCTCCCTCTCCTGTGTCTCCTTCCCCCCATCTCCCTCCCCTGTGTCTCTTCCCCCCCTCTGTCACTTCACCTTCCATCTCCCTCCCCTGTGTCTCTTCCCCCCCCTCCTCCCATGTGTATCTTCCCCCTCGTGTCTCGTCCCCCCTCCTCCCTCCCCTGTGTCTCTTCCCCCTCCTCTTTGTCTCTCCCCTCCTCACCTCCCCCGTGTCTCTCTTCCCCCCTCCTCTGTGTCTCTCTTACCCCACCTCTCCCTCCCCTGTGTCCTTCCCCCCTGTGTCTCTCTTACTCCACGTCTCCCTCCCGTGTCTCTCTCCCCCCTCCTCTCCCTCCCTGTGTGTCTCCCCCCTCTCCCTCGCCTGTCTCTCCCCCCTCCTCTTCCACCTGTGTCCCGCATCTCCTTTTTCCCTTCTTGGCTCTTCGGTCAATCTTGAGCACAAAGGCGCAACGGCTTGTGTGTGTGTGCACGCCCGTGTGTACAAGCGTGCACACGCTGCTGCGCCCGCCGACTTTCCGTCAGCTCGTGAGCGCGCGCCGTCCCAGCAGAATGCGCATGCCAGCACAAGCCGGGGTGGTACAGGGGGTACTGGAGTTGTGTGGGCTGTAGGCGCTGATCGCGAGCCCAGTCATCGCGCAATGTAAAAGTCGGGCCCGCAATGAGCAGCAAAAGCATGCGCAAGCCTGTCATTTTTAAAAAGGGCATTCAGGGCTACCCTGGATAATTATAGGATGAGTATTGATCCAGGAAGGGGTCCGATCACCAGTATCTGGGGTCATAAAGGAAGGAATTTTTTTCCCTTTGAGATGATTTGCAAAGTATCACTTGGGATTTTTCTGTTTTGCTTCCTCTGGATCCATTAACAATTAATCCGCATATTGCAGATCAGAGGAGATATTAAAAGGTTGAACTTGATGGTTTGAAAGTCTTTTTTCAACCTCAATTACTATGTAACTATTACCAGAGGTGGGACCGCAGGCCAAGGGCCGTTATCAGAGGTGGTACCACAGTCCTTCTTGTTGCCATTACCAGAGGTGGGACCACAGGCCTCCAAGGGCCATTATCAGAGGTGGCACCGCAGGCCAAGGGTCGTTATCAGAGGTGGGACCGCAGGCCAAGGACCGTTATCAGAGGTGGTACCACAGTCCTTCTTGTTGCCATTACCAGAGGTGGGACCACAGACCTCCTAGGGGCCGTTATCAGAGGTGTGACCGCAGTCCTCCTTGGGCTGTTATCAGAGGTGGGACTGCAGGCTTCCTTGGGGGTGATACCAGAGGTGGGACTGCAGACCGCCTATGGGTCGTTACCAGGGGTGGGACCACAGGCCTCTTTGGAGCTGTTACCAGGGGTGGGACCACAGGCCTCTCTGGGGCTGTTACCAGGGGTGGGACCACAGGTCACTTCGGGACATTACCAGGGGTGGGACAACAGGCCTCTTCTGTGCCATGACCAAGGGTGGGACCACAGGCTACTTCGGGACATTACCAGGGGTGGGACCACAGGCCTCTTCTGTGCCGTGACCAGGGGTGGGACCACAGGCCTCTTCTGTGCCGTGACCAGGGGTGGGACCACAGTCCTCCTCCGGGCCATTACCAGGGGTGGGATCTTAGGCCTCCATCCTCTTCTAGTAGCAGAGTTGACCGTAGGGATTCCATCCTCCAGAACCTCCATCTACTCTCCCGTCTAGTTTCGTTTTTGGATATTAATTTACTCACTTTATACGATGTTAGGAGAGTAAGTTGTGGTTAACGCCGGTTCCCAGGATTCATAGAAGGATGTTATGGAGTCGTCTAACACACGTGTGGTTCGGCCATTGATAAGTCTGTAATTCAATTTGTTTTTAGTTATATTTATTGGTCAGGTTTCCCTGACTTTGCCTTGTGGCTCTTTGTAGCCAACATGAGGAAAAGGATTCATTTGTTGCACTGTCATTTTATTCGGCGAGTCAATGACATCACTAAAGACGTCGTAAACCTTCCCAGAATCCTGTCCTTGTGGCTCAGCTTGTCTCCTTTATTTACATCTGGAGGTAAATGTGGGAGAATAGAGGTGAGGGGCGAGACCTGGGGGCATCAGAGTATTGGGGCATGAGTCTTGGTAGGGCTTATGGGGGCTGTGATAGAAGATGGGGGTAACCATTGGCCATCTCCTCCTGTACCCAAATGACACACAGAACAGAAAAAGCCATTGGCTGATCTACTAAGGGCTGCAGTGGTGGCTGTGGTGTGACATCTCTCTGAGTGAAAGGACATTGTAATAGAGGGAAACAGACAGTCTGGGAACCATTGGTGCAGTGGAGGACATTATTGCGCTAATTGGTGCTAATTGGTTTGGATTTATTCACCCACATTGTGTAGCGTTACAACCTGAAATAGATTAATTTAATTGTTTTATCATCTGATTTTAACACTTTAAAGGTGCAAAATATTTTTGTTGTGACATAAAAGTGAATAAATAAGAACACAGCATTTGTTGGTTAAGATAAGTACTCAGTACTTGAGTCAGTACCTGGTAGGACCGACTTGTGAGTGTTTTGGGGTATGTCTCTATCAGGTTTACTCCCCATATTCTTCTTGGCAAATTGCTCAAGCTCTGTCAGGTTGGGTGGAGACCATCGGTGATCAGCAATGTTCAAGTGTGTGTATATGTGTGTGTGTATATCTATGTGGTGTGTGTGTATGTGTGTATGTATGTGGGGTGTATTTGTGTGTGATGTGTATGTGTGATGTATGTGTGTGATGTGTATGTGATATATGTGTGTAATGTGTGTGTGATGTGTATGTGGTTTATGTGATGTATGTGTGTGATGTGTGTGTGTGGTGTGTATGTGATGTGTGATGTATGTGAGTTATGTGTGTATGTGTTGTACATGTGTGTGATGTATGTGATGTATATGTGTGTGTATGTGTTTATGTGTGTGATGTGTATGTGTGTGTGATGTATGTGATGTACATGTGTGTGTGATGTATGTAATGTACATGTGTCTGTGTGATGTGTATGTGTGTATATGAGTGTCTGTGTTGTGTGTGTGATGTATGTGATGTACATGTGTATATGATGTATATGTGTGTGTATGTGTGTAATATATATGTGTGATTGTGTGATGTATGTAAGCATTCACTACATGTGCACAGGGCGCCTTAAAGTTCATTGCCCAGGGGCTCTAAAAATGTATATCTGGCCCTGGCTAAAGCTGCTGTGGGTACCGATCTAAGCTCTTTCAGTACCATTGGATGTACATTGTCTGGACCAACTTTCTTGTTCACTTTGGTAATAAACATATGTAAGCTGCGATATGAACCAGTTTGTCACCAATAAATGTCCCATGTCCTTATATATATCCCTTAAGTGCATACATAGTTTTCCCTACGTAATAGAGGCCACATGTACGGCATTCCAAATTTTCATAGCCTGAACTGCAAATAATATTGTGTTTAATCATATAAACCTCCCCAGACATGTCCCCTGGAGGAGTCGGGACCCGTCTGTATCACATCTGTATTGCTCTGTGCCTGTACTTGTAGTTACCTTGTGTTAATGCCTCTGTAATTTTCTAATTGTGCCCACTGTACTCTATTCTTTGGAAATAATCATAATAATAATAATGTACGTATAGTGAGACACTAGTCATATATTCTTTTAGCCCTTAACCGTAACAAACTAGTTTCTAGACATTTTTGGAGTCACATCATACCCATATTTACCTACGTTTAGGAGCCAGGACATACATCCTGTGCCGCCCTTCATACGAGTAGCAATAGGGAATTTTTTTTCCTTGAGAACAAGAACATTCATAGATGGACTATCAGCTCTTTGAGACTTAAAGGGACATGGAAGGTTTTACTAGGTAAATATACACCAATGTTTCTTGTTACTTTTATGTGATTTTATACTACTATTAAAAAGTTCTTATAAGCTCTGGTATTTCTGCCTAAAATCAGGCAAATAGTACCTGCTTGGGTCTGAGCTCTGCAGCTCATGAAGACACAATGTAGTGCCTCATACCTACCAATCAGTGACCATCTCTCAGCAATATGTTTCGGCATGTTCCTGAGACTTTGCCCCTGTTTAGTTTCTTAAGAGTCACTGCACAGCCAATACTACAGAGTCTGTGTCTTAGTGAGCTGCAGAGGGCAGACCCAAGGCAGTAATCACAGAGCTAGTAAACACCTCTTAGTAATAAAGTACATACAAGTCAATAGAAACAGAGTTATATTATGTACTGTACCTACTAAATCCCATATTCCTTCCATCATGATAACACGTATGTAATTATTTGCATGATATACACTTATATTACTATTGCACATCACGGAATAATCACTAATTCACTTATTAACAACTTATTATAACACAAATTGCATCCATGAGATGTTTTATGGTGTTAGTATATTACATTGCTGCTCTTATAAGAAATACCTTCTAATTATATATGTTTATTCACATTTATTTTCACAGCTGGAGTCTACAAGACTTGGGACCACCAGGAGCCTCCATTATTGTTGGATCCTCTTGGTTGGAGCCTCTTGGTAACATTGTGATGTTTGTTTGTTACTTTGGAGACTTTGACATGGTCTGAGCTCCTTATGGTGATGAGACAATTTATTTGGGGCTATAGAGAGTGCTTCCTACATAATGGCTCAGAAGAAATATGTGGAGGACAACCAGAAAGAGGTTTCTATGTGTGCGTCTGGCAGTTGATATTTTGGTGGTAAGAGTACGACTGGGACCTATGGTGATGGTCTGAAAGTAGAAGTGAAGATTGGAAAAGTTAGAGCTGAAGCAGTGTCGGAAAAAGAGCAGATCAAGTGTATGGCCATAGATATTGGGGGGGGGGGGGGTGTTTGCTCTTATGAAGAGACCAAAGGAGATGACGTGAGAGAGAAGTTTCTCTGTAGTTGAGACATTTAGTTGACAGTCGAGATTGAGAAGTCTCCACTGATGTCAGATGAAACAAAGTGGGAGGTAGGGTTACTGGATGATAGACAGAGCCTGAAAGAGAAGGGGATGTAGATAGGCGTGATAACCTGGAAACCACACCATGATGAAAGGATGATGCTGACACCGCCTGTGTGATCATTGCCGGGTCTTGGAGTGCGGCTGAGCTCACTTAAGAAAAGACCACCAAGGGAAGTCTGTGTCACTCACCCATCTAGGTTTCTTTGAGGGCAAGAAGGTTTAGAGAGTTAGACAAGAAACGACCATGAGTAGGTGTATGCATTATATGGTGGGGTTGTGAGCCAAGGTGACTAGAATGAAGGAAGTAGACGTTTACTGGTGAGACTGAAGAACATTGGGAAGAAGCCGATGGCATTGTGTCTAGTGGTTCAGTTCAGTGATAAAACAGCAGATGGTCTCATGTGACAAAGATTTGGGCCAGGGGGATTGGTTGCCCAAGCACAGAAGGGTCAGCTGACGAGGGAAGAAAATGAGAAAAAGGATAAAATGCCCAGATATTATGACAAAATACAATGATGTTCAGATCCTCAGGTTGAATCCACAAATATCTTTGTACCTGGTGCCTGTGGACGGTTAGCTACCTGGTGGTAGTCCTGAGTGGTGTCTGGTGCTTGCATATAACCTGGACCTGGGCCCGTTCTCCTATCTATGATGAGGGCGCCTCATACACATCCCATTATGGCATTATCACTCACAACCATATGTACGTCTTATTATCTTGTTATTCCCCATAGTCTCTGTGAGACATCTCTCTGGAGACGAAGGGCTTTGGTCACTTATAATGTGAGACCTTTTCAATATCTATGTGACTCTCTCGAGCCTTTTTTTCAAATCAGGAAACTTTTTTACAACTTTATTAAACCTTACTGACTATAGTTTTAACTCTTTAACGGAGAAGGCTACATCCTTACTACAGAGTACTCGGCAGGGTAACATTCAGCGACACCTATCAAGTGATAAACAAATGACAAAGTTTATTGCAATTTCTGGCCCTCCCTGATAATTTCCAGCAGGACTGCGGGTCTGCACCTAAATAATGTGGAAAAGGTCATTACAGAACTCTTGTGGTCCCATCTCAGATCCGTGTCCCTTTGTTACAACCGCTTCTTCTGCTCCCAGACCATCGGACCATGCAGAAGGGGCTGGTACTTCAGATAGCGTTGGAAGATGGGTTGGTATTCATCAATCGTTTTGCTCAGTATCCGGCGGTCAATGTTAATGACGCTGCCCCCGGGGCCACTTTGGGTGGATATTCTCATTGACTCCATTATGGTAACATGCTCAATGCCAGCATTTGGACTTCGGGTGACTTGGGCAGTTCGAGCAGGGGCCAGTGTGCCTTCATTGGGGATGGATTGGAGGATCCATTGAAGGAAGTATTGAGTGGAAGTGTAGACTCCAGGACTCTCGGCTAGAGCACAACCTTTTCCCCAACTTGTGATTCCCACCACATAATATATATTGGTGGATCGAACCTTACACATCAGTGGTCCGCCACTGTCATCCTAGGAAGATAATAATGAGAAGGCCACACTCAGTGAGTTCTATCAAATGGAAATCTGCCCCCTCTGAACTGGCCTATATGTTTATATAATGAGTAAACGTATCTCTCTGAACCACCTACACATTTTGGCTACCCTCTCTCTCCCCATTTGGTGGATAGCAGCCAACGACCTCCTGACCACTGATATCTTACATCTCACTTTACACTCAGGTCGCCAGCTCTCTCATGACACTGATTATCTAACAGCTTCTTCCTCTTTCTTGACCACTGATGGCCATTGATAGGTGACCCCACTTGCCCAACCACCAATACCTGACAGATGACCCCAAATATCTGGCAGCTACCCATTCTCTTTGAGTTACTGATACCCAATAGCTGCACCCTTACGTCTAATCACAAACATGACCGCCAATACTTGACCGGTGCCCTCTCTGCCCCTCAGCGATACCTCAAAGCCGACTCTAACCATTGATACTTGGCAGCTGTCTCTTTTTCCTAATCACAGATAATTGTTACCCTTCCTTTTTTGACCATTGATAGTAAATAAAGACCACAGAACGGCTTCTATATGTAGGAAAGATGTGTCCACCATGTCTCCCCAAGTCCTACACACATGCACTTTACTCTGGTGACCTCTTTGTCTTAGTGCTGTATCCTCCTCCCATGACCTCTGTCACCATGACCCCTGTCACCATGACCTCTGTCACCATGACCCCTGTCACCATGACCTCTGTCCTGCTCATTTGTCTCTCATGTTACTACGTGTTGTCTCTTTCCTGAATACTGCCCCCATCTCTCGCCCACTGATACCTGGCAGATGTGGTCTACTCCCTTCTGATACTCGGCACACAGGTTGTAGATGCCAATGGCTCCATCGTACCAGTAGGAGCTGTTACACGTCTCCAGAGATATTATGTCCACCTTGGCCTGCTGCATGATGTCCGATGGTTCACTGTCTGGAATAATCACACAAGATAATAAGATGATTGGAGTTTATTTTAGTTTATTTTCCTCTAATAATGTCAGATAATTACATTGAACATGTGGCCAGTAAAGTGATTGGACACATTGTGTATCACATGATGGACAAGAAGAGCAAATCTGTTACGACTGGTGATCATCGCTGAAACAATAAAACGCTCTTCATAGATCAATGCAATTACTTAAATATAAAAAATAGCCTTTGGTGGCAACTGGTCCATACAATTCACCCATTAGGAAACGCCACTCGCCCGGAGGGGACTCATTATAACACGTTATTCAGCCAAAAAATACAAATTATTTCCAATACAACATGTATAATCAGACTTTTAGTTATACAGCATGGGGTTCACAGCTAATGCCCAGTGATGTAATGCGCAATACGTGCAATGCTAACATATATCCATAAAAAATGTATTTATACATAATTCAACCCTCACATTCACGGTCATAATCCTTCTGAAATGTATGTGCCCAAAGGTCAAGTATTTGGGATCTAAAATGTTATACTCAGAAATGCCAAATTATGCTCAAAAACCCCAAAATAGAATATTTATTATTGGTAAATTGATGGCAGCAGCTGATGAGAAATTATAATTATTATTATATCTTATTTGTAGAGCACCAACAGATTGGATAGCACTCGGGTACAATAATGATCACATGAATATGACAGATAATGTATATAATGTATAATACAATTTGACAAATTGTGGATCAAAGACAAGATGGATCAATCAGTATAGCAACCAATATATAGAGTTCTAGGCACGGCGCGATACTCATCATTGATGAAGCTTCTTGTGGGACCAGACAATAAGTAGGTAAAACGCATACTCTACATAATTTTAGACCAATTTAAACCATGTAAACAGCTTTTTGACTTGATTTTCCACCCTCTGTCTGATAATGTAGAGCAGATAAGGTGAAATCAGTGATCCTTTAGTATATACTAATCATCACATATACATGAGAACCAGAGTATCGTGTGTGGCCCCCCGTTCTTTCAGCGCAGCTGAATAGCGCGCCACCATCCTGGAAGTGACATGGACTGCATAAAGTTTGGGTCCGAACAACACAGCCTCTCTGGGTCAATCCTACAGAACCCTGGAGATAAAAAAAACTCTTATATTTCTTTGCTGGCCATGAAGTAGCAGGTTCTAGAAGGAAATGAGTGTGGAACATCCTGGCGAAGGAACAATCCAGATCTTCTGAGCCATAGACCTTCCAGACAGTTGTAAGGTGACTTCTGGCTATACGTGAACAATAAGTAAAGCCGAGGTGGGGGAGAAGGAATCAATCTATAAGGTATTAGTAAGAAGATACCTGATCATGAAAGGCTTGATATATAATGACAGAGGTCTGGTGACGATGCCAGATGTCAGCCCTTTTTATTTAACTTGAGCAGCCGGGTAACAGGGAATCAGAGAAATACTTCCAGACCAAGAACATGTCTTAGACATAAAGAATTACTGAGGGTACTCGGAAGAAAGTAACACGTAGAATGTAACAGGATGGTAATTATAGATGAAGAAGAAATGGGTTGTTCAAGGTGATTTTAGCCAATGAAATCCCGTCCATTCATCCTCCTGCTGCGCAGTTTTAATGGAAAAACTTCTGGTCCTTTCCTATTTGGAATCCGATTTTCATTTGGAAGCTGCGGCGAACGTCGGGGCCAAAGCACCACCTGGAGGTGTAAAGAACTATTCCATTCTCCGATCTGGCTCATAAGGCGCGCCGACAAAAGAGGCCTTGAGCTATGAGAGATGCGCCCGAGGCCCTGGGGGGCCGAGTGTTCGCGATGAACATATCGATGGCCTAGCGGTTGACTCTGCGCCGTTCGAGTTGCGCCACGTCGGAGGATGGAATAGTTCTTAGCCTGCAGTAAATTTTTACACCACCAGGTCGTGCTGTGGCACAGAGCTCAACCCCACTGTTCTGCCGGGAAACGGCTATGAAATAGAACAGATCCGAACTTCTTTACCCGATGATGGAATCAGACACAAGTGCTGTTGGAATATAAACTATAAACTGAGCCTTGAAAGATGTGAGATTAGGTTTTTCCTGATGTTATGCAGATGTGCGTTGCAAAGACGTGGGGCCTCTAGCGGGAAAGAAGCTGTACAACTGTAAGGAACAATGATGAGATATTTGAGAACAAAGTAAAGAAGACGAGCTGGGGTAAGACAAGAGAGATATACAGAGGGGCGAGGAGTGACTAGCCTTGAAATAGAGAATGAGAGTTTTGTTTGTATTATAAGTCAGTTGAGGGATTTTAGCAGAAGGAAGAAGAAGGAAGAAATAAATGCGTTTTCATCATTCTGCCTCATATGTTTCCAGGTAACATCAAGTCCTACCCTGTTATCTCTTCCTCTCTATACACTGACACATGATCAATTTTAGGTAAAGCTGTTAAGTAGTTCTGGAAGTCCTTCTGTTGCTTGGCTTGCCAGTTTAGTAGTTCTGGAAGTCTTTCTGCTGCTTGGCCTGCCAGTTTAGAAGTTCTGGAAGTCTTTCTGCTGCTTGGCTTGCCAGTTTAGTAGTTCCTGAAGTCTTTCTGTTGCTTGGCCTGCCAGTTTAGTGGTTCTGGAAGTCTTTCTGTTGCTTGGCTTGCCATTTTAGTAGTTCTGGAAGTCTTTCTGTTGCTTGGCCTGCCAGTTTAGTAGTTCCTGAAGTCTTTCTGTTGCTTGGCCTGCCAGTTTAGTAGTTCTGGAAGTCTTTCTGCTGCTTGGCCTGCCAGTTTAGTAGTTCTGGAAGTCTTTCTGCTGCTTGGCCTGCCAGTTTAGTGGTTCTGGAAGTCTTTCTGCTGCTTGGCCTGCCAGTTTAGAAGTTCTGGAAGTCTTTCTGCTGCTTGGCTTGCCAGTTTAGTAGTTCTGGACGACTTTCTGCTGCTTGGCCTGCCAGTTTAGTAGTCCGAGAAGTCTTTCTGTTGCTTGGCCTGCCAGTTTAGTAGTTCTGGAAGTCTTTCTGTTGCTTGGCCTGCCAGTTTAGTGGTTCTGGAAGTCTTTCTGTTGCTTGGCTTGCCAGTTTAGTAGTTCTGGAAGTCTTTCTGTTGCTTGGCCTGCCAGTTTAGGAGTTCCTGAAGTCTTTCTGTTGCTTGGCCTGCCAGTTTAGTAGTTCTGGTAGTCTTTCTGCTGCTTGGCCTGCCAGTTTAGTAGTATTGGAAGTCTTTCTGCTACTTGGCTTCCCAGTTTAGTAGTTCTGGAAGTCATTCTGTTGCTTGGCTTGCCAGTTTAGTAGTTCTCAAAGTTTTTCTGTTGCTTGACCTGCCAGTTTAGTAGTCAGAGAAGTCTTTCTGTTGCTTGGCCTGCCAGTTTAGTAGTTCTGGAAGTCTTTCTGTTGCTTGGCCTGCCAGTTTAGTGGTTCTGGAAGTCTTTCTGCTGCTTGGCCTGCCAGTTTAGTAGTTCTGGAAGTCTTTCTGTTGCTTGGCCTGCCAGTTTAGTAGTTCTGGTAGTCTTTCTGCTGCTTGGCTTGCCAGTTTAGTAGTTCTCAAAGTTTTTCTGTTGCTTGACCTGCCAGTTTAGTAGTCCGAGAAGTCTTTCTGTTGCTTGGTCTGCCAGTTTAGTAGTTCTGGAAGTCTTTCTGTTGCTTGGCCTGCCAGTTTAGTGGTTCTGGAAGTCTTTCTGTTGCTTGGCCTGCCGGTTTAGTAGTTCTGGAAGTCTTTCTGCTGCTTGGCTTCCCAGTTTAGTAGTTCTGGAAGTCCTTCTGTTGCTTGGCTTGCCAGTTTAGTAGTTCTCAAAAGTTTTTCTGTTGCTTGACCTGCCAGTTTAGTAGTCCGAGAAGTCTTTCTGTTGCTTGGTCTGCCAGTTTAGTAGTTCTGGAAGTCTTTCTGTTGCTTGGCCTGCCAGTTTAGTGGTTCTGTAAGTCTTTCTGCTGCTTGGCCTGCCAGTTCAGTAGTTCTGGAAGTCTTTCTGCTGCTTAGCCTGCCAGTTTAGTAGTTCTGGAAGTTTTTCTGCTGCTTGGCTTGCCAGTTTAGTAGTTCTGGACGACTTTCTGCTGCTTGGCCTGCCAGTTTAGTAGTCCGAGAAGTCTTTCTGTTGCTTGGCTTGCCAGTTTAGTAGTTCTGGAAGTCTTTCTGTTGCTTGGTCTGCAAGTTTAGTAGTTCTGGAAGTCTTTCTGCTGCTTGGCCTGCCAGTTTAGTAGTCCGAGAAGTATTTCTGCTGCTTGGCCTGCCAGTTTAGTAGTTCTGGAAGTCTTTCTGTTGCTTGGCTTGCCAATTTAGTAGTTCTGGAAGTCTTTCTGTTGCTTGGCCTGCCAGTTTAGTAGTTCCTGAAGTCTTTCTGTTGCTTGGCCTGCCAGTTTAGTAGTTCTGGAAGTCTTTCTGCTGCTTGGCCTGCCAGTTTAGTAGTTCTGGAAGTCTTTCTGCTGCTTGGCCTGCCAGTTTAGAAGGTCTAGAAGTCTTTCTGCTGCTTGGCCTGCCAGTGTAGTAGTTCTGGAAGTCTTTCTGCTGCTTGGCCTGCCAGTTTAGTAGTTCATGTCAGTTATCATTGTCTCCAACTGTGGATCTCAGTTTTTACCAGAGTTCTTGAAGGCTTTCTGTAGGTATCAACTCCAACATACTTTCCTCCATGCACCCATGAGATGCAGAATGTTTGAAATGGATCCAAGACTCGGTTGTCAAGGCTGATACCTAGTATAAAGTATGATGAAAATGAAATATTACCAAATAGGAAATATGTTTTTGTTTGTCAAAAAAGATCATCCTACAGCAGCCTTCACGCATGTTTGGTTCCAGGTACACTGAACCCAACAAGATCCTTTTGCAGATGAACACAGTAAGCCTCTTTTAATTTGGAGGCACAAATTATGGAGGTATAGGCCGTAAGTCTGCAGACCTGCAGCGTCCGCAACTTATGGTGCTATGGTGCTATTCAATTCGGCAAGCCCGCAAGTTAGGCGCTCATATCGAAATTCAGAAACCATGCCATCGTATGTAGCATTTGCGAGCTTGAACAGATGAATTAGCCAAGGCCGTAACTCCTGATATAGAAACAGCCAATGGAAACAGAGATCGTCATCATTACATCAATGAAAAATGGAGGTTGTATTTCCTACAGGCTTCAATTACGAGTTACGATCTGACCCACATTCCTGAAATATTGCAATATCAATAAAACCGTCAATATGATATTGTAACGGAGTTGGAATCATAAGTCCAATATCTCAGCTGGTATACCGTTAAATATCCATATAGAATCACTGCGCAGTCTCAGAAGCCCAGACCACCCATATTGGACGACACTCAATTGGGAGTCAAAGAATATTGTCTTTATTTTGTTATGCAGAAATATATATACACCTCTTTCCACAGGCAATACACATCTCCCATATTTGGCCACACAATACACATAGAGAGACAATAGGTGTGGTCACACCCCCCAGAGGCTACCTGGTTACTTTGATACAATCAGACATTGATCAGATTATACTTCTCTTTGTTCTATGTCTCATAATGAAAACACTTTATACAATAGACTTCCTTATCTTATGAGGAGTCTCTGTAATAGGATTATCTATTAGCCTAGTAACTGTAATATTCTGAGCCAATATATTCTGTAGAACATAAAACAACATATCTACAGTATAGCAATGTGATCATATTTTAACCATAAGAATTAAATAACCATAAAACAGTATAAAACAGTGATGGGTTCCGTTACAGATATTCTATTACATGCGTTCCATTATATGTATTAACACATTGATTGTCGGGATCGATATAACACGGAAATTAAACATGAAATAAAGATATTTGCCGATTCGGTAGTTCAGTAGTGCATGTATATGTGTATTTAAAGTGCTCCGGACATGTCATTAAGCTCTTTGCGAGTCCTCCTTGGTACCCGTGACTTGTGATTCAACCTTTGCCATTTGGGGGCTTGACGGCTTGCTTAGCGAGGGGGAATCAGAGCAATTGAATATCGATTTGCGATTTTAGTGTTCGCAACTCATGTGGCCGTGATAGATCAAAGGCTTGGAGTGGCATTAACTTGCGATGTGAACCATCGCAGTGAATCAGAGGCCAGAGCCCGTAACCCGAACGGAACCGGCAAAAAGATGCCAACTTGCGGGCTACATTTCCAAAGCCCTCATCTCCCGAAAGCCTCAATTGAATGAGGCTCAGTGTTTTTTCTTATCCAGTGCCTCTGTCTGCACTTCTCCTTTGCTTCTGTCTTGAATTCCTGAATCCAAAATATGTATCAGTCCAAACTACCACCACTTCAGCCTTTTCTGTTTATGGTCGGGTATAGTTTGAGGTTGAGAACAAACTAGATTATCGTAAAACAAGAAGACAATTATCCTAACTAATTTATTTGAAGGGTTTGGTCATGAGGAGATATCTTGAGTCCTTGTGGATGATCTTCATTCTCTCTTTTTCATGAGTGCCTGCCATGTATTCTTTTTTCCAAGCCTGATGGTGGTCAGGAGGAGAATGCTTCTTGAGGTGATGCCTTGATAAGTAGGATATATCAAGCCATGTCTCTCAGGTTTGACAACACTTATGCAATATCTTTATTCCAACCTAAGTCCTAGATATAAATGGTGTCTACTATTATCATATGGGAACTCCACTATTCGACCATAAGTTATGAGCCTGTCTTCCACCTCTTATGTTTCAGCTATTGCTAATTTAGGCTTTAAAAGGAAGCTGCCTTTGTGACATGACAGCTCGGTTCCCAGCTATGAACCTTCTCAAACCATGTTCCATGTAAGTCCAGCTTCTTGATAATCTACTTTTTTTTGGTTTGGACTTCACACTAAAGGGAGCAGAGTCACAATACTATCCTTGGACAGTGGAACGAGAGGATCTTTTCCGAGGTTCATCTCATTGCTCTCTCCAATGACCTTCTGGGTGTCGCAAGGCAAGGGACAACTTTACCAATAGTGATAAAAAGAGAATATGTGATGATAATTTAATCAATTCATATTGGATGATGTGGGTGATAATGATAAATGATGACATATATACATGATGGCAGATGATGAGTCATGATAAGACAAACACAAATGATTTATATGATACATAGCTTGATATAAATGTCCTCTCACCTTCTTCCTCAAAGGATCCCCATCCACTGATGACACATGGAAACAACTGCTCCACCACCATTTCACGTGGAGGGAAACAGGCGGGTTGCGTGTAGTCATTGAATACCAGGGGGGTCTCCAGCTCGATCAGAGCAATGTCATCGCTATCGATGGTTGGCTGGTACTTCTTATGGACCAACAAACGTTTCACTTTACTCATCTGAGCCTCAGTCCCCAACTCCGACAACTGACTGGCCCCACTCACCACTCTCCAGCTGTATATGTTACTGCAGGGAGGAAACAGCAAGAGACACTGGGGTGAGATACAGAGAGTAATAGGGTCTGAGAGACGGGGTGAGATACAGAGAGTAATAGGGTCTGAGAGACGGGGGGGGGGATACAAAGAGTAATAGGGTCTGAGAGATTGGGTGAGATACAGAGAGTAATAGGGTCTGTGAGATGGGGTGAGATACAGAGAGTAATAGGGTCTGAGAGATGGGGTGAGATACAGAGAGTAATAGGGTCTGAGAGATGGGGTGAGATACAGAGAGTAATAGGGTCTGAGAGATGGGGTGAGATACAGAGAGTAATAGGGTCTGAGAGACAGGGTGAGATACAGAGAGTAATAGGGTCTGAGAGACAGGGGGAGATACAGAGAGTAATAGGGCCTGAGAGACGGGGTGAGATACAGAGAATAATAGGGTCTGAGAGATGGGGTGAGATACAGAGAGTAATAGGGTCTGAGAGACAGGGGGAGTTACAGAGAGTAATAGGGTCTGAGAGACAGGGGGAGATACAGAGAGTAATAGGGTCTGAGAGACAGGGGGAGATACAGAGAGTAATAGGGTCTGAGAGACAGGGGGAGATACAGAGAGTAATAGGGTCTGAGAGACAGGGGGAGATACAGAGAGTAATAGGGTCTGAGAGACAGGGGGAGATACAGAGAGTAATAGGGTCTGAGAGACAGGGGGAGATACAGAGAGTAATAGGGTCTGAGAGATGGGGTGAGATACAGAGAGTAATAGGGTCTGAGAGATGGGGTGAGATACAGAGAGTAATAGGGTCTGAGAGACGGGGGGGGGGGATACAAAGAGTAATAGGGTCTGAGAGATTGGGTGAGATACAGAGAGTAATAGGGTCTGAGAGATGGGGTGAGATACAGAGAGTAATAGGGTCTGAGAGACAGGGGGAGATACAGAGAGTAATAGGGCCTGAGAGATGGGGTGAGATACAGAGAGTAATAGGGTCTGAGAGACAGGGGGAGATACAGAGAGTAATAGGGCCTGAGAGATGGGGGGAGATACAGAGAGTAATAGGGTCTGAGAGATGGGGTGAGATACAGAGAGTAATAGGGTCTGAGAGATGGGGGGAGATACAGAGAGTAATAGGGCCTGAGAGATGGGGTGAGATACAGAGAGTAATAGGGTCTGAGATGGGGTGAGATACAGAGAGTAATAGGGTCTGAGAGACGGGGTGAGATACAGAGAGTAATAGGGTCTGAGAGATAGGGTGAGATACAGAGAGTAATAGGGTCTGAGAGACGGGGTGAGATACAGAGAGTAATAGGGTCTGAGAGATAGGGTGAGATACAGAAAGTAATAGGGTCTGAGAGACGGGGTGAGATACAGAGAGTAATAGGGTCTGAGATGGGGTGAGATACAGAGAGTAATAGGGTCTGAGAGGGGGTGAGATACAGAGAGTAATAGGGTCTGAGATGGGGTGAGATACAGAGAGTAATAGGGTCTGAGATGGGGTGAGATACAGAGAGTAATAGGGTCTGAGAGATGGGGGGAGATACAGAGAGTAATAGGGCCTGAGGGACGGGGTGAGATACAGAGAGTAATAGGGTCTGAGAGATGGGGTGAGATACAGAGAGTAATAGGGTCTGAGAGATGGGGGGAGATACAGAGAGTAATAGGGTCTGAGAGACAGGGGGAGATACAGAGAGTAATAGGGCCTGAGGGACGGGGTGAGATACAGAGAGTAATAGGGTCTGAGAGATAGGGTGAGATACAGAGAGTAATAGGGTCTGAGAGACGGGGGGTGATACAGAGAGTAATAGGGTCTGAGAGACAGGTGAGATACAGAGAGTAATAGGGTCTGAGAGATGGGGTGAGATACAGAGAGTAATAGGGACTGAGAGACAGGGTGATATACAGAGAGTAATAGGGTCTGAGAGATGGGGTGAGATACAGAGAGTAATAGGGTCTGAGAGACGGGGTGAGATACAGAGAGTAATAGGGTCTGAGAGACGGGTGAGATACAGAGAGTCATAGGGTCTGAGAGATGGGGTGAGATACAGAGAGTAATAGGGTCTGAGAGACGGGTGAGATACAGAGAGTAATAGGGTCTGAGAGACGGGGTGAGATACAGAGAGTAATAGGGTCTGAGAGACGGGTGAGATACAGAGAGTGTGACGAGATGGAGGAGCCTGGTTGCCCGAATTCTACCTTTTGATTACGGCCCATGTTGATACGCTTGATTTTCCCCCTACAAAGACATGGAAGCCATGCTTCATTTCGTCAGAAAGGACTATGATCTATCTTTTGAACCACTGAACTATACGAGGCCCAAGGGTTAATCTTGGCTTTCCATCCTCTTGTTTAGAAATGGGAGTCTGCTATCAATCTGCTTTGTTTGCAGCTCTATTGTGTATGGAACCAGTCGGCTCCAGTGATGATGTGATAAGATTATAATCCAGTTGCTAATTAAGTCTTTGTATGGCCAAAGGTGGGAGTATTCCATTGTCCCTGTGGAGACTCTCACACCCGTTCTGACTGTATACAGTATATATGTGTGTAAAAGAATTAAAAGTTATTCCTGTTCTGAAAATCCACGGTGTGTATCGTCCATTGTGGAGAGAGGGACTTGTGGGACCGCGCTGCGCTATACTTGGCTGTCCTTTGTTATTTATTAGCGGAGATATTAAACTCTGATGTCACAGCTCCGTTACATTTGGTGGCAAGCGGCGAGATTGTTCCCACAGCCAGAAGGACAGCTACAGGAGACACCATTCTGTGGCTTTACAAGTTGGGGGCAACGCATGTCCCAGTACAGCGACCCTAAAAGCAGCAGAATGGAACCAGCAGTGCTATACGAGGATGAGGACCTGGATGGCCGGGATGCATTAAGGAAAGGCATCTGGTACCAGGCCCTGGATAATGTACAATACCAGCGGGGTGAGAGTCTCCCCAGTGAAGAGCAGCGGTTGCAGAAGCAAGTAGCCCTGCGCATGCCCTTCCTGGGAGAGCAGCCCCTGGAGGAATGGGTGGAGGAACTCAAGCTCCGTACACGGCATAAGCTATGGATGGAGGATGCCTACCAGGTGCTCTGGTGGTATATGGCACAATATATACCCTGGACAGCCGAGCATGATAAGCCAGAGGGAGAGGAGTTTGATGGTCCTGGGTTGTTATGGCTGTCATTTGGAGATCCTGACTTCGGGAGCCCTGCGCAGACCAGACTTCAGGACATTTTCTATGAAAGGGAGGCTAGGCATGACTGGGATGACCCCCATGAGGTAGAGCAAGACCTGGGTCACCTAGCCACCCTCGAGTGGGGACTAGAGCAAGACTACCGAGATCTCTTCTACTCCATTGGGAAGGCTCAGCAGGACAACAAGGTGAGAGACCCAGATCCAGACCCCTTCAGCTGGGAAGATGTTGTAGAGTTTTACTGGGAGGAACCCCAGGCGTCAGGTGGAGATAGGACTGAGGTCTCTCCACCGGCCCTGCAGGGATGCTGGGTAGTCAGCCCAGATCCCCAGCGGCAGACTGAGTTACAGGGGGCAGAGACAGCTGGTCCTGTCCCACAGCGGCAGATTGATATGCAGGGAATTGGGGGCTCAGATTCCATTCTCCAGCAACAGGGCTGTTTAGCCAAAGGGGAGACAGCCGTTCTCCACCTACAGCAACAGAGCTATGTATCCAAAGGGGAGACAGTCGATCTCCCCCTACAGCAGCAGAGCTGGGTATCCAAAGGGGAGACAGCCGGTCTCCCCCTACAGCAGCAGAGCTGCGTATCCAAAGGGGAGACAGCCGGTCTCCCCCTAAAGCAACCAGGGCAGAGTACCACTGGTCTCTGCCCACTCCGCAACCCACCAAGGCAGCTTACCAGTACCCCGCCCAGCCGTGGTGAGGCACCTGGACCTGGACAAGTTTCTCCTCTACCCAGGTGTAGTAACCAGTTATTGTGAGTGGGCTATACTGCTGATTGTGTTTTGTGGGTGGGCTGCTGGACTAACCAGAGCACTGACCGGCAGAAGGTCAGATACTCTGTTAGTCTGTTTGGAAAAGGGGAGAGATGTGACGAGATCCGTCTCGTCACTGCGAATTGGAGGAGCCTGGTTGCCCGAATTCTACCTTTTGATTACGGCCCATGTTGATACGCTTGATTTCCCCCCTACATAGACATGGAAGCCATGCTTCATTTGGTCAGAAAGGACTATGATCTATCTTTTGAACCACTGGACTATACGAGGCCCAAGGGTTAATCTTGGCTTTCCATCCTCTTGTTTAGAAATGGGAGTCTGCTAGGGACAGGAAGAGCTAACCCAATTATCCATCTGCTTTGTTTGCAGCTCTATTGTGTATGGAACCAGTCGGCTCCCGTGATGATGTGATAAGATTATAATCCTGTTGCTAATGAAGTCTTTGTATGGCCAAAGGTGGGAGTATTCCATTGTCCCTGTGGAGACTCTCACCCCCTTCTGACTGTATATATATGTGTGTAAAATAATTAAAAGTTATTCTTGTTCTGAAAATCCACGCTGTGTATCGTCCATTGTGGAGAGAGGGACTTGTGGGCCCGGGCTGCGCTACACTTGGCTATCTTTGTTATTTATTAGCGGAGATATTGACCTCTGATGTCACAGCTCCGTTACAGGGTGAGATACAGAGAGTAATAGGGTCTGAGAGACAGGGTGAGATGCAGAGAGTAATAGGGTCTGAGAGACAGGGTGAGATGCAGAAAGTAATAGGGTCTGAGAGACGGGTGAGATACAGAGAGTAATAGGGTCTGAGAGATGGGGTGAGATACAGAGAGTAATAGGGTCTGAGAGATTGGGTGAGATACAGAGAGTAATAGGGTCTGAGAGACGGGGTGAGATGCAGAAAGTAATAGGGTCTGAGAGACAGGGTGAGATACAGAGAGTAATAGGGTCTGAGAGACGGGGTGAGATGCAGAAAGTAATAGGGTCTGAGAGACAGGGTGAGATACAGAGAGTAATAGGGTCTGAGAGACAGGGTGAAATGCAGAAAGTAATAGGGTCTGAGAGACAGGGTGAGATGCAGAAAGTAATAGGGTCTGAGAGACGGGTGAGATACAGAGAGTAATAGGGTCTGAGAGATGGGTGAGATACAGAGAGTAATAGGGTCTGAGAGACGGGGTGAGATGCAGAGAGTAATAGGGTCTGAGAGATTGGGTGAGATACAGAGAGTAATAGGGTCTGAGAGACGGGGTGAGATGCAGAAAGTAATAGGGTCTGAGAGACAGGGTGAGATACAGAGAGTAATAGGGTCTGAGACACAGGGTGAGATGCAGAAAGTAATAGGGTCTGAGAGACGGGTGAGATACAGAGAGTAATAGGGTCTGAGAGACGGGGTGAGATACAGAGATTAATAGGGTCTGAGAGATGGGGTGAGATGCAGAGAGTAATAGGGTCTGAGAGACGGGGAGATACCGAGAGTAATAGGGTCTGAGAGACAGGGTGAGATGCAGAGAGTAATAGGGTCTGAGAGATGGGGTGAGATACAGAGAGTAATAGGGTCTGAGAGACAGGGTGAGATGCAGAGAGTAATAGGGTCTGAGAGATGGGGTGAGATACAGAGAGTAATAGGGTCTGAGAGACGGGGGGAGATACAGAGAGTAATAGGGTCTGAGAGACAGGGTGAGATGCAGAGAGTAATAGGGTCTGAGAGACGGGGGGAGATACAGAGAGTAATAGGGTCTGAGAGATGGGGTGAGATACAGAGAGTAATAGGGTCTGAGAGACAGGGTGAGATACAGAGAGTAATAGGGTCTGAGAGATGGGGTGAGATACAGAGAGTAATAGGGTCTGAGATGGGGTGAGATACAGAGAGTAATAGGGTCTGAGAGATGGGGTGAGATACAGAGAGTAATAGGGTCTGAGAGACAGGGTGAGATACAGAGAGTAATAGGGTCTGAGAGACGGGTGAGATACAGAGAGTAATAGGGTCTGAGAGATGGGGTGAGATACAGAGAGTAATAGGGTCTAAGAGATGGGGTGAGATACAGAGAGTAATAGGGTCTGAGAGACGGGATGAGATACAGAGAGTAATAGGGTCTGAGACACGGGGTGAGATACAGAGAGTAATAGGGTCTGAGAGACGGGGTGAGATATAGAGAGTAATAGGGTCTGAGAGACGGGGTTAGATACAGAGAGTAATAGGGTCTGAGAGATGGGATGAGATACAGAGAGTAATAGGGTCTGAGAGACGGGGTGAGATATAGAGAGTAATAGGGTCTGAGAGACGGGGTGAGATACAGAGAGTAATAGGGTCTGAGATGGGGTGAGATATAGAGAGTAATAGGGTCTGAGACACGGGGTGAGATACAGAGAGTAATAGGGTCTGAGATGGGGTGAGATACAGAGAGTAATAGGGTCTGAGAGACAGGGTGAGATGCAGAGAGTAATAGGGTCTGAGAGACAGGGTGAGATACAGAGAGTAATAGGGTCTGAGAAACGGGTGAGATACAGAGAGTAATAGGGTCTGAGAGATGGGGTGAGATACAGAGAGTCATAGGGTGTGAGAGACGGGGTTAGATACATAGAGTAATAGGGTCTGAGAAACGGGGTGAGATACAGAGAGTAATAGGGACTGAGAGACGGGGTGAGATATAGAGAGTAATAGGGTCTGAGAGACGGGGTTAGATACATAGAGTAATAGGGTCTGAGAGACGGGGTGAGATACAGAGAGTAATAGGGTGTGAGAGACATACAGCGCACATACAGTGAGAGAGAGCGTACTCACAGAGAGGGAGCACACACTGACAGCTAACACAGAGAGTTAGAGAGTTTACACACAGACAGAGAGCGCACAGCGAAAGAGAGAGCACAGAGAGAGAAAGAGCGCACCAGGAGTGAGAGAGACAGGTCAGAGAGAAAGAAATGAGAGCGAGACACACAAGACAGAGAAAGAGAGAGACAAGGCCTGTATGTGAGGGCCGTACATGACTGGCTCTAGTGTGTGGGGGGGGGGGGGGGGGGGGCGGGTGCTCAAAATGGCTTACGAGTTACAGGCTTTAAAAAAGTTACGGATTGAATAATTTTTTCAAGCCCGTAACTCAGAAGCCGTTGGGAGACCGCCAAAAGATGCCAATTAATTAAAAACGTAACTTACAACCTCACACACAGCGCAGGGGGAGAGGCCGGAGCCGGGAGGTGCAAGCTTATTGGATATTTAACTGGTTGAATTTCCCAAGCCCGCAAATGGTTTCACACCCGTAAATGCACAGAGGAGAGAGGGGGGAATCAGACACAGGGGAGGGAGAAAGGGCAAAGAGACAAGGGAGGGAGAGAGTGGGGAGAGGCTCGCAATGAGCGCCGAGCTCGTGATGAGCGACAAAGGTGCTCATTGCGAGGCCTGAAAGTTGCGGGCTGGCCGACCCCTGCAATGTGAGGCAAAGCCACTCCTCAGGCCCGGAAAGTAGAGGGGGAGAGGCGCGCAGCAGCCATTGTGAATGTTATTCTGTCGCTGATCCACGCTGGTCCGAATAAAGTGAAGAAAATCAGAGGCCTCAGTGTTTTGGTGTCATGGCCGAGAGGAGGAGAATGTGGGTTTGTGGATATATGTTTTTCTTCTACAACACACATACTGTAAACACAACACACACATAGGCACACACACATAGACACACACACACATAGACACACACACATAGACACACACACACATAGACACACACACATAGAAACACGCACATAGAAGCACACACATAGACACACACACACACACATAGACACACACACGTAGACACACACACATATAGACACACACACATACACACACACACACATAGACACACACACATAGAAACACGCACATAGAAGCACACACATAGACACACACACACACACATAGACACACACACGTAGACACACACACACATAGACACACACATAGACACACACACACATAGACACAATTCTATAAAATATTTACAATTTGTCTTTTTGTGTTAGTGTGTGTCTATGTGTGTGTGTCTATGTGTGTGTCTATGTGTGTGTGTGTGTATGTGTGTGTGTGTCTATGTGTGTGTGTCTATGTGTGTGTGCATGTGTCTATGTGTGTGTGTGTCTATGTGTGTGTGTGTCTATGTGTGTGTCTATGTGTGTGTCTATGTGTGTAGTTTCCTTACTTCTCCTCTCCCCTGAAACAATGTGCTGCGCTGACCACCCATTCTGCGTTGAAGATGGTTCCTCCACACACGTGTTCATAGAAGGCTCCTGAGGGCTCTTGTATACTGACCACCCATGGCCAGGTTCCTGGAAAGACATCTCCATTGTCCAAAAATTCTGTAGCTGGAGCTTCCCTGTCCACTCGAGGCCTGGAGCCGCACCCTAAATAAAGATATTTGACAACAGAGTCAGGGTGACAGTTTTGCTCACTAGACAACTCGACGATCGCCGGACTCTCATTCCAAACCACCAGCCAACAGGTCCACCCCCACACACTCAGGCCTTATCCCTAGTCAACAGGACCATCCCCATACACTGACTTCTGGTCACTAGCCAACAGGACCATGCCCACACACTCAGCCCTGATTACTAGCCAATGCTCACACACTGAGCCCTGATCACTGGCCAACAGGACAATGCCCACACACTCAGTTCTGATCACAAGCCAACAGGACCATGCTCACAAACTGAGCCCTGATCGCTAGCCAAAAGAATCATTCCCACACACTCAGTCCTGATCACTAGCCAATAGGACCATGCCCACACACCCATGCCCACACACTGAGCCCTGATCACTGGCCAATAGGACCATGACCACACACTGTGCCCTGATCACTAGCCAACAGGACCATGCTCACAAACTGAGCCCTGATCACTAGCCAATAGGACCATGCCCACAGACTCCGCCATGATCACTAGGCAACAGGACCATGCTCACACACTGAGCCCTGATCACTAGCCAACAGGACCATGCCCACACACTCAGCCCTGATCACTAGCCAATAGGACCATGCCCACACACACATGCTCACACATTCAGTCCTGATCACTAGCCAATAGGACCATGACCACACACTCAGCCCTGATCACAAGCCAATAGGACCATGCCCACACACACATGCCCACACACTCAGTCCTGATCACTAGCCAATAGGACCATGACCACACACTCAGCCCTGATCACTAGCCAATAGGACCATGCCCACACACACATGCCCACACACTCAGTCCTGATCACTAGCCAATAGGACCATGACCACACACTCAGCCCTGATCACTAGCAAATAGGACCATGACCACACACATATGCCCACACACTCAGTCCTGATCACTAGCCAATAGGAGGACCATGACCACACTCTCAGCCCTGATCACTAGCCAATAGGACCATGCCCACACACACATGCCCACACACTCAGTCCTGATCACTAGCCAATAGGACCATAACCACACACTCAGCCCTGATCACTAGCCAATAGGACCATGCCCACACACACATGCCCACACACTCAGTCCTGATCACTAGACAAATGGACCATGATCGCTCACATATTTTGTCTTCATGTTAAGCTAGGCTGACCATCTCAACACACTCACAATGAGCCAGGACCACAAGCTTGAAAGACATTTGGACCTCTGGCACAACTTGTTACTTTGCATGTGATGAAGCTGCACAAGATGTTGTGAGATGTTTGTCATTCAGCAGAAACCAGGTCAGACTTATAGAAGATGAACAACTTGCAGATATTTTCTCTCTGTTGCTCGCATGTTCGCGTTCGCAGCGGACGGCGAACACATGCGCTTTTCGGTTCGCCCCCTATACTTTATCATTGAGGAAACTTTGACCCTGCACCTCACAGCCAGCAGACACATTCCAGCCAATCAGCAGCATACACTCCCTTCCAGAGCCTTCCATCTGAAGGACAGCAACCCAAAAAGCCCTTTTTAGGGCTAGAACATCATTTATTTTATTTTATAATTTTTTTCTGTGTAATCTAATTGCATATGCCTGCCTGCCTGCCAGCGTGTGTGTGTGACAGGCTAACACCTAACAGCTTATATTGTGCTCAGTGAAATAAAACAACACTTTTTTGACTGTAATAGATTGAATATCAGTTGCCTGCCTACAGGCGTGTGTGTGAAGCCTATTGCATCTATTTTGCCAACTTTTGCCAGTGCACAGTGACACTCATATCTGGTGGCACCTTAGATTGCACGCGCAATGCACCAAATTTGAAGTGGGAGGACCGACCAAGCATCTTTTTCCATCTCCCGCTTCCAAAAATCCATGCCATATACACGTCCCCTGATAGTGGACGTAACAGGGATTAAACCGATAGGAATAGTACTACTTAACAGTACACACCTTATAATAACGCAGACAGAGGCAACGCGTATTGTGACGAAGTGCCCTTCACCACTTTGTCTTGGAGAGGACTGTTTGCCAGCCTCCTGCCCTGCGGCTATGGCCCTGGTACATATTGCCCTTCAAACACAGTATTCGGCCATACCAGAGTGTATGTCACTCATTCTGGCCCTTTACATACAGGGGGGGTCATTCGGTACTTGCCCTGTGTGAACCATGATACCACAGATAGCTATGCCATGGAGCCCATTCATATAATGAAAGACTATGGGAAAGACTTTAGCTACATGGCAATTGAACTGTGTGAAAATGATCTGAGCGCGATTCAGTAGTTTTGTGCGCTCAGATCCCAGCTGTAACGGAACCCATCACTGTTTTACCCTGTTTATGGTTATTTAATTCTTGGTTAAAATATGATCCTAGTAATATACGGTATGTATGTTGGTTTATGCTCTGCAGAATATTGGCCCCAGGCTAGTGCAGACCTTGGCAGGAGAGATAATCCTGTTACAGATAAGGACGTCTATTCATTCTCAAACATAAGAACAAAGACGGCTGATTTAATCATTGTCTGATTATATCAAGGAGCCTCAGGGAGGGGTGACCACACCTATTGTTCTCTTTATGTGTATTGTGTGGCCAACTATGGGGGATGTGGATTGCCATGCTGCCAGTAAGATACTTTTACTAACTTTTGAACCCCTGGTCTGATTCATGCCATTTTTTTATAAATTTTAATAAAATTGTGTCTGTTTTAATTGTGTTACCTGTTATCTGAGGGGAGGAGACGTGGGGGTTGAACCATGTATATAATTGGCTGTGATAATTATGTGGGTGTAGCCCTTCAGAGGGCACCATTGCATAAAAGGAGATCCCCTGTCATTAAAGTTCTAGGTTTACTTGACCCTTCAAAACGTAGTCTCATCTCGTTCTTGGAGGGGATTGCTCTATCATACTGGGGATTGCTATGCTTTTGCATACTCCCTTGAGCTGTAACTACTGAACGCTTGTTCCTGATGTACTATCCTTGAAGGAGAGGTCTTCCCCACACGGTCCTGGATGCTGGAGATTCATACAGGGTGGAAGGAAGACGGCGCGGCTCCAGCTAAACTACGGCGGTTGTGGAGTCTGTGGTGGTTGAGGTGTCCGGTGCGGTGCTTGTAGGCCTCGGCGCAAACTAGGACGCGTCTATCAACGGAGGTACCCAGTCGGGGTGCCAGGAGATCCGTTACACGTATAATCTTCCATGCTGTGCAGTGGAAGCCCCCAGACTCTGACCTGTGTATAATCTTCCATGCTGGGCAGTGGAAGCCCCCAGACTCTGACCTTTATATAATCTTCCATGCTGTGCAGTGGAAGTCCCCAGACTCTGACCTGTGTATAATCTTCCATGCTGTGCAGTGGAAGCCCCCAGACTCTGACCTGTGTATAATCTTCCATGCTGTGCAGTGGAAGCCCCCAGACTCTGACCTGTGTATAATCTTTCATGCTGGGCAGTGGAAGCACCCAGACTCTGGCCTGTGTATAATCTTTCATGCTGGGCAGTGGAAGCCCCCAGACTTTGACCTGTGTATAATCTTCCATGCTGTGCAGTGGAAGCCCCAAGACTCTGCCCTGTATATTATCTTCCATGCTGTGCAGTGGAAGCCCCAGACTCTGACCTGTGTATAATCTTCCATGCTGGGCAGTGGAAGCCCCAGACTCTGACCTGTGTATAATCTTCCATGCTGGGCAGTGGAAGCCCCCAGACTCTGGGAGTCTGAAGAAGAGGAGTCAGAGGAGGAGGGTGGCTTTGAGGAGCTGGAAGACCAAACACAGCAGGCGTCCCAGGGGGCTTGTTGTCACCTTTCGGGGACCCTTGGTGGCTGGGTGGAGAAAGAGACCTTCAATGACATCAGTGAGGACAAGGAATGGGACATGGCTAGCTTGGTATCCAACCTTGTTCAAATGGGGAGTTTGCGGTTGTGCAAAGGGACTGTTTGCGGTTGTTTGCGGTGCGTTAAACGGGGAGTTTGGTCTGTCACTGTGAAGCGGGTGTAACCCTTACACTACCTGATCGATACAACATCATACCTGATGTTTTAAAGCATGTTATTCCAAACAATTTAGGAATGTTAGGTGATTTATGCCCTTTATGGCTTAAAACCAGACTCTGCATCATCTATGTAATTTTCCGTGGGAGTTTTGCCATGGATCCCCCTCCGGCATGCCACAGTCCAGGTGTTAGTCCCCTTGAAACAACTTTCCCATCACAATTGTGGCCAGAAAGAGTCCCTGTGGGTTTTGAAATTTGCCTGCCCATTGAAGTCTATGGCGGTTCGCCGATGCTCGCTCGTTCGCGAACATTTGATGAAGTTCGCGTTCGCTGTTCGCGAACCCAAAATTTGATGTTCGCGACATCACTAAGCCAAAGTCATAAGCTTCCTTCTAAAAGAAGACATTGGTTTTCTCTGGTAAAGATCCTCAATCCTCTATCCAAGGAAGGATTTACTTCTCCAATGCCCCATTTATCATCAAAACCAGGCTTGAACAAAGAAAATTGGGAGACCTTGGCTTCTCCAGAAATCACATCTCGACCATCTTAACTCTTACATTAATCCTATGGTCTTTCAATCTATTCATAAAGGCTACAACAAGGATTTGATCATCTAATAAGCCAATAACTACTCTTTGGAAGACAGTTTTGGTTTTTGAGGCTTTGACAAAGACTTTTTTTGAAACGAGACCAATCAGATTTTGAGGATTTTAGGCTTTAAGCTGATAGGCTGAAATTTGACATCTATTTTAATAACATTTTTGATGGGGTTTTCCCACGCCCCAGAAGATGACAACCCTGGGCTTCTGGCAAGAAAGAGGTCACTTCCAGGCCAGAAGATGAGGACTGTGGGTTTTAAGCAAGAGTTCTTTGAAATTAATCTGCCCTCTTACCAGGCCTGAAATCCAGAGACAAGGGCATTACTTGCCAATGCTGAAGCCATGGGGGGGGAGTAAAGTATTAATTAACAAACGTATTTATTTTACGGGTTTAATTATTTTTATTTGAGTTAAAATGCTTTTTATTATATTGCTTTTAAATTAAAAAAACAGAAAAAGAATCCAAATCCAGTCCTTGGAACACAACAAATATCAGACACAGTCAGGCCCTTTTGTAGGGTTTTCTCCAAGCCTCGATCTGCTGGTCATGTGTCTCTGTTCTTGTGGAAAATACAAATATCCTTACATTTTTTAGTGTATATATAGCATTTATCCCTTTTTTTAGCACTTGTGAATTTTAGCTCAAACCAGTATATTACAGGCCGCGAGGTATGACACAGTTAATTCTGCATTTAGTTAAAATCATTGTTTTTTTATTCTATAATTGTAAACAAGTCCTACTTCCCATAATAAAAAATTGTTCAGGAGACGATAAGCTATTATTTAGCCTAAACAAATATATATTACAGTAAGCCTACGAGGCTATAACCTATGTGCAAGAGATAATAAATAAAAGTGGTTTTGTGCATATAGTGGTGTGCCAGATATGATTGAGCATGTGCAAACTGCATGCATATTAGTTTATTGGATCACCTAAGATAAGTAACGGGTTATACCATGTAATTCACTATAAAAGGCGATGTTGTTTACATTTCTGGTAAGTCAGTCACCAGCAACCATTCTGGATGTCTTTTTGTTGCTTATTTTGTAAAAATAAAACATAATAATAAGAAAATAATCAGAAACCTCTACCAGTCAGGTCAGGTGTCTACCAGTCAGGGGGAGATGGAGGTGTCTGACGACGGATGGAGACACCTGACCTGTAGATAGAGACACCTGACCTGTAGATGGAGACACCTGACCAGTATATGGAGACACCTGACCAATAGATAGAGACACCTGACCTGTAAATGAGACACCTGACCAGTAGATAGAGACACCTGATCTGTAGATAGAGACACCTGATCTGTAGATAGAGACACCTGACCTGTAGATGGAGACACCTGACCAGTAGATAGAGACACCTGACCAGTAGATGGAGACACCTAACCAGTAGATAGAGACACCTGACCAGTAGATAGAGACACCTGACCTGTAGGTGGAGACACCTGACCAGTAGATAGAGACACCTGACCTGTAGATGGAGACACCTGACCAGTAGATAGAAACACCAGACCTGTAGATGAAGACACCTGACCAGTAGATAGAGACACCTGACCTGTAGATGGAGACACTTGACCAGTAGATAGAGACACCTGACCAGTAGATGGAGACACCTGACAAGTAGATAGAGACACCCGACCTGTAGGTGTAAACACCTGACCTGTAGATGGAGACACCTGACAAGTAGATAGAGACACCTGACCTGTAGGTGTAAACACCTGACCTGTAGATGGAGACACCTGACCAGTAGACAGAGACACCTGACCTGTAAATGAAGACACCTGACCAGTAGATAGAGACACCTGACCTGTAGGTGAAGACACCTGACTAGTAGATGGAGAAACCTGACCAGTAGATAGAGACACCTGACCAGTAGATAGAGACACCTGGCCTCTAGATAGAGACACCTGACCTCTAGATGGAGACACCTGACCAGTAGATAGAGACACCTGACCTGTAGATGGAGACACCTGACCAGTATATGGAGACACCTGACCAATAGATAGAGACACCTGACCTGTAAATGAGACACCTGACCAGTAGATAGAGACACCTGATCTGTAGATAGAGACACCTGATCTGTAGATAGAGACACCTGACCAGTAGATGGAGACACCTAACCAGTAGATAGAGACACCTGACCAGTAGATGGAGACACCTGACCAGTAGATAGAGACACCTGACCTGTAGATGGAGACACCTCACCTGTAGATGGAGAAACCTGACCAGTAGATAGAGACACCTGACCTGTAGATGTAGACACCTAACCTGTAGATGGAGACACCTGGCCAGTAGATGGAGACACCTGGCCTGTAGATGGAGACACCTGACCTGTAGATAGAGACACCTGACCAGTAGATAGAGACACCTGATCTGTAGATAGAGACACCTGACCTGTAGATGGAGACACCTGACCAGTAGATAGAGACACCTGACCTGTAGATGTAGACACCTAACCTGTAGATGGAGACACCTGGCCAGTAGATGGAGACACCTGGCCTGTAGATGGAGACACCTGACCTGTAGATAGAGACACCTGACCTGTAGATGGAGACACCTGACCAGTAGATAGAGACACCTGATCTGTAGATAGAGACACCTGACCTGTAGATGGAGACACCTCACCAGTAGATAGAGACACCTCACCAGTAGATAGAGACACCTGACCAGTAGATAGAGACACCTGACCAGTAGATAGAGACACCTGACCTGTAGATGGAGACACCTGACCAGTAGATAGAGACACCTGACCTGTAGATGTAGACACCTGACCTGTAAGTGGAGACAACTGATCTGTAGATAGAGACACCTGACCTGTAGATGGCACCTGCTGTGTCTGATATTTATTATGTTCCCAGGACAGGATTTGATTTTCTTTTTGTGCTCAGGATTTTATTTTATAGACTTTTTTGCTGATTCTTAATAATCACAAACAGAACTGAAGCCGAGAAATCTGTGAGAGAGACGGTGATTATATACAGAAATGTCGCACGAGATGCGCACTATGGTCATGCCATACAGATATCTGCACACGGCCCCTTAGTTCAGGACATGATTTAGAGAGAGAGATCTGGTGTCTCTTTTACTGATGCAGATTTCAGGGTCTCTCTATCTTTGTATCATGAACATGGAATCTGTCCCAGAACATCCCACAGAGCTGCTGTCTCTCTGAGAGTGTCCAGTCCTCTGTGTCCAGCTGTCACTGCCCAGACCCTCCCATAAGAATCAGACTACTGCTGACTGTCCATCTGGACCTGAGCGAAATGACCCAGAAACTTGGCACAAGAGACATCCCCAGAGAGCTAGAAGGAGAGGGTATGGATACAACAAAAAAGAGAAAAGAGAGAAAGAGACAGAGAGAGAGGGGGGGAGAGAACAGCCAGTAATGTCAAAGACAAGGAGAGAGGGGGGGGGGCACAGAGAGAGAGAAAGAGAGGGTATGGCTACAACGAAAAGAGAGAGAGACAGAGAGAGAGGGGGGGGGGAGAGAACAGGCAGTAATGTCAAAGACAAGAAGAGAGGAGGGGGGGCACAGAGAGAGAGAAAGAGAAAGGAGGGGGAGACAGAGAGAGAGAGAGAGAGACAGAGAAAGAGAGGGTATGGCTACAACGAAAAGAGAGAGGGGGGGAGGAGTGAGAACAGGCAGTAAAGACAGAGACAGAGAGAGAGAGGAGGGGGAGACAAAGAGATAGAGAGAGAGGGGGGGGAGTGAGAACAGGCAGTAATAAGAGGGATAGAGAGAGAAAAGTGAGGGAGAGAGAGGGGGGGGGGGGGCAGAGAGAGAGAGAGAGACAGAGACAGGGGGGGGGGAGTGAGAACAGGCAGTAATAAGAGGGATAGAGAAAGAAAAGTGAGGGAGAGAGAGGGGGGGGCAGAGAGAGAGAGAGAGAGACAGAGAGAGGGGGGGGGAGTGAGAACAGGCAGTAATAAGAGGGATAGAGAGAGAAAAGTGAGGGAGAGAGAGAGGGGGGGAGACAGAGAGAGAGAGAGAGAGAGACAGAGAGAGAGGGGGGGAGGGAGGGAGAACAGGCAGTAATGACAAAGACAGAGAGAGAAAAGAGAGGGTGGAGACGGGGGGAGAGAGAGAGAGAGAGAGAGAGAAGGGGGGGAGACGGAGAGAGAGAGATGGGGAGGGGGAGAAAAGGCAGTAATGACAAAAACAGAGAGAGAGACACAGAGAGAGAGAGAGAGACAGAGAGAGAGAGACAGAGAGAGAGAGACAGAGAGAGACACAGAGAGAGAGAGAGACAGAGAGAGAGAGACAGACAGAGAGAGAGAGAGCGAGAGAGACACAGAGAGAGAGAGAGAGACACAGAGAGAGAGAGAGACAGAGAGAGAGACAGAGAGAGAGAGAGCGAGAGACACACAGAGAGAGAGGGGGTGAGACCAGGCAGTAATGACAAAGACAGAGAGAGAAAAGAGAGGGAGACAGAGGGAGAAAGAGAGAGAGAGAGGGGGAGAGAAATGGAAATAGAGAGAGGGTGAGACACAGAGAGAGAGAGACGGATAGAGAGAGAGGGGGGAGTTAGAGAGATGGACAGAGAGAGAGAGAGAAGCTAGTAATATCAGAGAGACAGGGAGAGGGAGAAAGAGAGAGGACAGAGAGAGAGATTGAGAGAGAGGGGGAGACAGAGATAGAGAGAGAGACGGACAGAGAGCTAGTGAGGGGACAGACAGAGAGAGACAGACAGAGAGAGAGGGAGGAGACATAGAGAGAGAGAAAGAGAGAGCGGGAAACAGAGAGAGAGCGAGTGAGAGACGGACAGTGAGAGAGAGAGGGCGAGACAGAGAGAGAAAGAGATGGACAGAGAGAGATAGAGGGGGAGACGGAGAGAGAGAAAGAAGGGGGGAGACAGAGAGACAGAAAGAGAGACGGACAGAGAGAGAGAGAGACAGAGAGAGAGAGGAGAAGTGAGAACAGCCAGTAATGATATGACAGAGAGAGGGGTAATATAAGAGAGAGAGAGGGGGAGAAAGAGAGAGAGAGCAGAGAGAGAAAGAGAGAAAGAGGGGGGGCAGCAAGCGACAGTGAGAGAGGGAGAAGGGGGAGACAGAGATACAGAGAGAGATGGACAGAGAGAGAGAAGATGGTAATATGAGAGAGACAGTGAGAGGGAGAAAGAGAGAGGACAGAGAGAGAAGAGGGGAGAGAGAGATGGAGAGACAGAGATATGAGAAAGAGTGGGAGAAAGAGAGAAGACAGAGAGAGACAGAGTGAGAAAGATGGGAGAGGAGAAAGAGGGAGAGGATGTAGAGAGAGAGAGAAAGAAAGAGAGAGAACAGAGAGAGATAGAGAAATGGATAGAGAGAGACAGCGAGAGGGGGGGAGACGGAGAGAGAGAGATGGGGGAGACAGAGAGAGGGAGAGTTTTCAAAAACAAAACAAAGGGAAAGTGAAACTAATTAACAAATCATATCATATACAAATATATCCTGAATGGACCAATAATGAGAGAGGAGACAGAGAGACTACTTTCCTAACTTTGCATACCTTCCTACCTAAGTAAAGTTTCAAATTCTTCCTGACCCTTGCTATTCCTTTGTTTATTCTTGCACTAGTTTCTGCCTCTTCTATACCTTTTAGATTGTATGTAGCGAGTTTCCAATCTTGTAGGGTGCTTTGGAAAAAAAGCACCTTCTACAAAGATTCTAAGCTCAAAACAGGACCCTCCATTTTCTGCAGATTGTTTACATTGCATTCTTCCTTGTTCTTATCCCCTGACAGCGCTATGGAATATGTTGGCGCTTTACAAATAAAAGTTAATAATAATAATAATAATAATAATAAATCACCAGTTGGTATCTCAAACTGATCATCTCCACTGACTTGAATGTGACGTGCACATCTGGCTGTAGTTGAGATGCTCCGCTATTCCTGTATTTACTTCCTTCCCACATCAAAAACTAAAATGGTAGCAGCTAATAATTTAGGGGCGTTATTATTATTATTATTATTATTATTATTATTATTATTATTATTAGTATTTACATTCTAAAAATATGTCCTACCAGAAGCTGCACAGTTAATTAGACATTGATCATTAATTAGACATTGATCCTTAATACAATTCATATTCAGGAAATATTAAACTTACTATTAAAGTTCAGAAGCTGCCGATCTCCACCCACTTTAAGGTCATGTGGGAGGTGGCTTCGTCTAGTAGGCAGTGCTACATTGTATGCATAGAGTTAGACCAACAACTTAATCCTATTGGCTGTTAAAGTGGTTTCCCATAGCATCAAGTTTGCTGGGGCAGCCAATTAATAATTGTTTGGACTTTGCCCAAATCAGATTGTTTGTAAAGCTCTCTGGACTTGTCTTTCACTTCCCTTTAATGAGCTTATAATGATGGAGACCGAGGCTACTTTAAACTATTAAAGGGCAAATCCCACCTAAACTTAAGTTTATTTGATATTAAAGAGCACTCTACTCCATGTTTGTGGAGAGCAGAAGTTGCCATTTTAAGTTTCACTGACAGGCTCAGTTGATGGGTCAAATGTTCAAGAGTCAGGTCAAGAGCTAAGAAGGTTTCTAAGCTGTCGCTGTTACTTTCTTGTTTTTCTTCTTCAGCAGCTAATACAGAGGTCTTGTAGCAATAAAAGGCAGGCAATAAAACTCCTATATATGTATTTGTAACTTAAGAACAATGTGTGTAACTTTCCCTTTAAATAGGAAGCTTATTAATGTTGAGTGCATAATAACAACAACTAGCGCGTCTTACTATGGCCTTACAGTGGCCTTTTAAATTATGCAAATTGCAGCTACAGTGTATAATGATTTTTTAATCAACTAAAATGAATAAGGAACGCTGCATCAATATCAAGGAGCAGAAGATAATTAGAAATACCAACTTGGTGTCTCTGCATGTTGTCCATGGAAGAAGCTGAGACAGAGGAGGAGCCAGATAAAGAAAACATTATTCATGGCACAGAGAAGGTGTCAGGAGGGAGTCCCATAGGAAGATAAGTCTTCAGAGCTTCTGCCTTGTGAAGCCATAACCTTCAACGCATCACAGAGACCCGGAATGTATGGGTGGAATGAGCCACCTGCTAGTACATCGGGGGTGGTCTGAGAAGGTTCCAAACAAGAAGGAAAGCACTGGATGGTCTGAGAAGGTTCCAACCAAGAAGGAAAGCACTGAGTGGTCTGAGAAGGTTCTAACCAAGAAGGAAAGCACTGAGTGGTCTGAGAAGGTTCCAACCAAGAAGGAAAGCACTGGGTGGTCTGAGAAGGTTCCAACCAAGAAGGAAAGCACTGGGTGGTCTGAGAAGGTTCCAACCAAGAAGGAAAGCACTGGGTGGTCTGAGAAGGTTCCAACCAAGAAGTAAAGCACCGGGTGGTCTGAGAAGGTTCCAACCAAGAAGGAAAGCACCGGGTGGTCTGAGAAGGTTCCAACCAAGAAGGAAAGTACTGAGTGGTCTGAGAAGGTTCCAACCAAGAAGGAAAGCACTGGGTTGTCTGAGAAGGTTTCAACCAAGAAGGAAAGCACTGAGTGGTCTGAGAAGGTTCTAACCAAGAAGGAAAGCACTGAGTGGTCTGAGAAGGTTCCAACCAAGAAGGAAAGCACTGAGTGGTCTGAGAAGGTTCCAACCAAGAAGGAAAGCACTGGGAGGTCTGAGAACGTTCCAACCAAGAAGGAAAGCACTGGGTGGTCTGAGAAGGTTCCAAACAAGAAGGAAAGCACTGGATGGTCTGAGAAGGTTCCAACCAAGAAGGAAAGCACTGAGTGGTCTGAGAAGGTTCCAACCAAGAAGGAAAGCACTGGGTGGTCTGAGAAGGTTCCAACCAAGAAGGAAAGCACTGGGTGGTCTGAGAAGGTTCCAACCAAGAAGGAAAGCACTGGGTGGTCTGAGAAGGTTCCAACCAAGAAGGAAAGCACCGGGTGGTCTGAGAAGGTTCCAACCAAGAAGGAAAGCACCGGGTGGTCTGAGAAGGTTCCAACCAAGAAGGAAAGTACTGAGTGGTCTGAGAAGGTTCCAACCAAGAAGGAAAGCACTGGGTTGTCTGAGAAGGTTTCAACCAAGAAGAAAAGCACTGAGTGGTCTGAGAAGGTTCTAACCAAGAAGGAAAGCACTGGGTGGTCTGAGAAGGTTCCAACCAAGAAGGAAAGCACTGAGTGGTCTGAGAAGGTTCCAACCAAGAAGGAAAGCACTGGGTGGTCTGAGAAGGTTCCAAACAAGAAGGAAAGCACTGGATGGTCTGAGAAGGTTCCAACCAAGAAGGAAAGCACTGGGTGGTCTGAGAAGGTTCCAACCAAGAAGGAAAGCACTGGGTGGTCTGAGAAGGTTCCAACCAAGAAGGAAAGCACTGGGTGGTCTGAGAAGGTTCCAACCAAGAAGGAAAGCACCGGGTGGTCTGAGAAGGTTCCAACCAAGAAGGAAAGCACCGGGTGGTCTGAGAAGGTTCCAACCAAGAAGGAAAGTACTGAGTGGTCTGAGAAGGTTCCAACCAAGAAGGAAAGCACTGGGTTGTCTGAGAAGGTTTCAACCAAGAAGGAAAGCACTGAGTGGTCTGAGAAGGTTCTAACCAAGAAGGAAAGCACTGAGTGGTCTGAGAAGGTTCCAACCAAGAAGGAAAGCACTGAGTGGTCTGAGAAGGTTCCAACCAAGAAGGAAAGCACTGGGTGGTCTGAGAACGTTCCAACCAAGAAGGAAAGCACTGGGTGGTCTGAAAAGGTTCAAACCAAGAAGGAAAGCACTGAGTGGTCTGAGCAAATTCAAAGCAAGAAGGAAAGTACTAAGTGGTCTGAGAAGGTTCCAACCAAGAAGAAAAGCACTGGGTGGTCTGAGAAGGTTCCAACCATGAAGGAAAGCACTGGGTGGTCTGAGAAGGTTCCAACCAAGAAAGAAAGCACTGGGTGGTCTGAGAAGGTTCCAAACAAGAAGGAAAGCACTGGGTGGTCTGAGAAGGTTCCAACCAAGAAGGAAAGCACTGGGTGGTCTGGGTGGTCTGAGAACATTCCAACCAAGAAGGAAAGCACTGGACACCCAGCTAGAGAATCACTCGAGTACGTACACTGTGGTGGAGAAAGAATACCCTGAGAGAGGGTCCTCTCACCATATGTAGTACAATGTGGCCTTCTTTACATCAAATTGACAGGTATATAATTTAATGATGACATTCTTTAACAGGATTGTAACAGAGCTGGAACACGCAGTCCAATATCTCCGCTGGTATACGGTAAAATACCCACGAGGCACTACAGTTTCACCATTCCCGACCTCCCATATTGGACGACACACAATTTGGGAGTCAAATGAATACTGACTTTATTTACCTTTACAGAAATATATATACATCTCTTTGGCCACAGGTAATACACATGCCCATATTTGGCAGCACAATACACATAAAGAGAACAATAGGTGGGTCACACCTCCCTGGCAACTTTGATACAATCAGACATTGATTCAATTACACTTCTTTGTTCTTATCTGAGAATGAAAACACTGTATACAATAGACTTCCTTTATCTTATGCGGAGTCGCTGTAACAGGATTATCTCCCACGCCAAGTAGCTGCAAATGTCTGGGACAATATTCTGCAGAGCATCAACCAACATACATATAGTAGGATCATATTTTAACCATAATAATCATAAAACAGGGTAAAACAGTGATGGGTTCCGTTACACACCTCCCCCGTGACCATAAGCCGGCATACACAGTCTGATCACAACGGATCTGCTTGGGGATGTCCGGAGGAGTGCTCACAGATCATTTCTAGAGTTCTGTCTGTCTGGACAACCCGTCGGCGTTACCATTTTGTTTCCCTGGGCGATACTGGATGGTGAAATCAAATGGTTGTAGTGCCAAACTCCATCTCAGTAGTCTAGCGTTGTCCCCTGACACCCGGTTTAGCCACACCAACGGGTTGTGATCTGTGAGCAAGGCAAATTGTTGGCCATATAAGTAGGGCTGTAGTTTCTTGAGGGCCCACACCACCGCCAGGCATTCCTTTTCGATGGCGGCATAGCTTACTTCCCTGGGTTGTAGTTTCCGACTTAAGTAAGCGACTAGATGCTTGCCGCCATCGGCCCCAACTTGGCTCAGCACTGCTCCCAATCCAAACATAGAAGCATCTGTATGAACGAGAAAGCGTTTAGTTGGATCGGGAGCGGCCAGTACAGGGGCATGAATTAGGGCAGATTTCAGTTCTTGGAATGCCTTCTCACACTCTGGGCTCCAGGTCACTACTTTGGGTAAGTTCTTTTTGGTGAGGTCAGTAAGGGGCTTGGCTAGGGCACTATAATCAGGTACAAATTTACGGTAATACCCGGCGGTTCCTAGAAAAGCTAAAACCTGAGTTTTCGTGCGAGGGGTTGGCCACTTAGCTACGGCCTCTATCTTAGCGGGTTCTGGCTTTTGCCGCCCACTACCCACCCTGTGGCCTAAGTACTGCACTTCGGCCATCCCTACGTGGCACTTGCTGGGTTTTAACTTGAGACCTGCCTCCCTGATGCGGTCGAGGATGGCTCCTATATGGGTCAAGTGCTCGTCCCAGGAGTTGCTAAATATTTATATGTCATCTAAATAGGCGCAAGCATACTCCTGGGATCCGTCCAGTAACCGGTCCACCATCCGCTGAAACGTAGCCGGCGCATTCTTCATCCCGAATGGCATCACCTTGAATTGGTATAGCCCAAACGGGGTGACGAATGCGGACTTTGGGATGGCATCCTCGGCTAGTGGGATCTGCCAGTACCCTTTGCACAAGTCTATTGTGGTGAGGTACTGGCCCCTGGCCATTTTATCTAATAGCTCATCGATTCGGGGCATGGGATAGGCATCTGAAATTGTTTTATCATTAAGTTTCCGGTAGTCGAGGCAGAAGCGGGTGGTTCCGTCCCGCTTCGGTACCAGCACTACCGGAGAGGCCCATGGGCTATCGGAGTGTTCTATCACTCCTAGTTGTAACATTTCGTCAATCTCCTTCCGCATATGATCTTTTACGGATTCTGGTATGCGGTAGAGGGTTTGTCGAAGAGGGTGTTGCCCTGGGGTCTCTACCCTGTGGGTAGCCAGCGGGGTATACCCGGGCTGGTTGGAGAATGTATCCCCTTTTTCCCGGATCAGCTCTAGTATTTGAGCTCGCTCTCTAGTGCTTAGCCTGTCTCCTAGCTGTACTTCCCAGAATTCTGTGTTGGCCCCCCCTTGGGCTAATAGGTCTGGTAGGGGTAGATTATTCGGGTCCTCGGCGGCCGAGGCACATATGGCAGTTACTTCTTCGGTCCACTCGTGATAGGGTTTCAGCATGTTAACGTGGAGCATGTGTCTACCGCCTGCTCCTGTACATGGGGCAATTATATAGGTGGTGTCACATACCTGTTCCACCACCTTATAAGGGCCTTGCCAGGAGGCCTGCAGTTTGTCATTTTGAACTGGCTTCAAGATTAACACCTTTTGTCCTATTTGAAAACTGCGGTCTCTGGCTCCCTTATCGTACCATCTGCGCTGTCGTTGCTGGGCCGCCTGGAGATTAGACCGTACCGTCTGGATTAGGGTCTCCAAGCGTTCCCTGAACTCTAGTACATATGGGACGATAGGGGTACCGTTACTGGTGACCGTTCCCTCCCAGTGTTCCCTAATGAGGTCTAAGGGACCCCGCACTCTCCTTCCGAATAGTAATTCGAATGGCGAAAACCCTGTGGACTCCTGGGGTACCTCTCGGTACGCGAAGAGCAGATGGGGAAGAAACCTTTCCCAGTTCTTCTGGGTATCCATGAAGGTACGGAGCATTTGCTTTAATGTTCCGTTGAACCGTTCACAGAGCCCATTGGACTGGGGGTGATACGCTGAGTTTACAATAGGTTTCACCCCACATGTTCTCCATAACTGATGAGTGACTTCGGCCGTGAATTGGGTACCCCGATCTGAGATAATCTCTTTGGGGAACCCCATTCTAGAGAATATCCGGATTAGGGCATCTACTATAGTCTCCGCATGGATATTAGTTAGGGCTACGGCCTCTGGGTACCGGGTGGCATAGTCTACTACGGTTAGTATATACTTTTTCCCTGACAGGCTGGGTTTTGCTAGGGGTCCGATTATATCTACTGCCACTCTGCTGAAGGGCTCATCTATTATGGGTAGGGAGTGCATTTTTGCCTTGTACCGGTCCCCTCTCTTCCCTACTCTCTGGCATGTGTCCCAAGTTTGGCAATACTGCCGAATGTCTTTGGAGACCCCTGGCCAAAAGAAGTTTTGGGTCAAACGATGCTTTGTCCTACTGACGCCTAGATGTCCTGATAAAGGGATGTCATGGGCAATACGTAGTAATTCTTGCCTGTACTTTCGGGGCACGACTAATTGTGTGAGGGTCACGGGTACAGATCCTGCTACTACCTTCTCAGCATATCTATACAATAATCCTTTCTCCCAAGCATATCTTTCCCCCTCCAACCCTGCCTGATTCTGTGTAACCCTATCCCGGTATACCTTCAGGGACGGGTCAGTGACTACTTCAGTACCAAACTCTAAGGGGGGAGCCCCGGGATTAAAGGTGGGTCAGTACTATTACTTACCGGAGCCTCAGAGTGTTCAGAAGATGCGGTGGTGCGGGCCTGCTGCCGTGTTACCACGGGTAGCGCTTCGTGTGCGGGGTGCGGAGAAACAAAAGCGGAGGTCAGCTCCCCCAAGTCGTTACCCAGGATGACATCAGCTGGTAAGTCCTGCATGAGGCCCACTTTCACATTCCCCGACCCCGCTCCCCAATCCAAATGTACTTTAGCAGTGGGAATTTTGTAAATCGCCCCCCCCTGCCACCCGGACTGCCACATATTCTCCAGTGAGCTGGTGCTTGGGGACTAGGTGATTGTGAACCAGGGTTATGGTGGCCCCAGAATCGCGCAGACCCTGAAGGCGTTTTCCCTCTACGTGTACCCCTTGGCGGTGTCCCTGTCGGTTGTCTGCAGCTGCTTGTACTGGGTTAACCTCGTGGAGGGTGCCCAAAGATTCTTCATTAGACTGGGTCCCGAAGAAAGGTTGTCGAGGCTCACTCTGGTAGCAGTGTACTGCTGCCCGGTTTGCAGGGGAATTGGTTGGAGTATTCCACGTGGAGCGGTTTCTGTTTCTGGGACAGTCTCTTTGCATGTGGCCCTGCTGGTTACACGTGTGGCACCTGATGAAAGATCGGGCATTGTTGTACCGTGGAGGGGTTTGGTAGTTCCCACCACCCGGACGCAGTGCTGGGGTGGGGTTAATGGTGGGCGGTCGGTTAGCAGCTCCCAAGATGGACCGTGCCTGTGCCTGCTGTGCCCTCCTGGCATATTGGTACTCATCTGCCCACCTGGCGGCTTCAGTTAAGATGCGCGGTTTCCGATCTCTCAGCCAGTTTTGTAAATCCGGGGTTAACCCCTGGAAGAATTGCTCCAGTAGCAGTAATTGTAGCATGTCCTCCACTGTGGTTGCTTGTGCGGCTTGTACCCAACCTTTGCCCGCCCTAGTTAAGCGGTGCGCCCACTCCATGTGAGTATCTTTCTCCGTCTTTCGGCTTTCTCGGAACCGCTGCCGGTATGCCTCCGGGGTAATTGCGTACCTGTCCAGGATCGCCTGCTTTACTTTCCGGTAGTCTCTGCTATCCTCGTCTGGCATGGTGCGGTAGGCTTCTGCTGCCCGGCCCGCTAGCCTACTCACCAACAGGGTTACCTGGTCGGCGGCGTTGATCTCATGTAATTGGCATAATCTCTCAAAGTCATGCAAGTAGCCATCAATGTCTTCGGTCTCCACATAGTTTTTAAAAGCATGGTACGGGAGTTTAGGCTTTCCCGGTACTATGTGTGGTGTGATTAGGGACCCCTCTCTGCACCTCTAGTCTGCCCGCTGCTTTCCCATTATGTATTCGTGGACATCTGACATAATCCTTTCCAAGGTTTCTGTGGGAGGCGTACCTGGGAAATAGGCCAGTCTGCATTGGAGTCCTCTTCCAAACTCATTCTGTGTGCTGTCCGTAAGAGGTGCTGCAGCAGCTGCCCGGTCTCCCTCCATGAGTTCAACAATAAGGGTAGCTTTGGTTTTATTGCTGGCAATAATTCCCCTTGCTTCCAATAGCTCTTTTAGCGTGGCCCGGGTCTATTCACATACCCTTTCCTTTCGGTTCCATACGAAATAGCAAATTTCCCAAATGGCTGTAACTGCCGAACAACGGTCTGCTGTGAGGTTTGAATCCCGTCGCTGCCATCAAATGTAACGGAGCTGGAACACGCAGTCCAATATCTCCGCTGGTATACGGTAAAATACCCACGAGGCACTACAGTTTCACCATTCCCGACCTCCCATATTGGACGACACACAATTTGGGAGTCAAATGAATACTGACTTTATTTACCTTTACAGAAATATATATACATCTCTTTGGCCACAGGTAATACACATGCCCATATTTGGCCGCACAATACACATAAAGAGAACAATAGGTGGGTCACACCTCCCTGGCAACTTTGATACAATCAGACATTGATTCAATTACACTTCTTTGTTCTTATCTGAGAATGAAAACACTGTATACAATAGACTTCCTTTATCTTATGCGGAGTCGCTGTAACAGGATTATCTCCCATGCCAAGTAGCTGCAAATGTCTGGGACAATATTCTGCAGAGCATCAACCAACATACATATAGTAGGATCATATTTTAACCATAATAATCATAAAACAGGGTAAAACAGTGATGGGTTCTGTTACAAGGATTAAGTCTTGTTTTTTTCACCATTGATGACAGTTTGTGATTAATTAATTTATGTGATTCATTTTATTAATTAATCAATAATTTAAAAAAAATACATTATGAATACATATATGCTTAGCCATGAATGAGAATTACACCCCAGAACTTTATTTATTGATTAATTAATGTAATACTCTATTGATATGAGGAATACTCGGCTTCAGAGTCAGAATACACTGGGAATGATAGAAAAGGAAATAAACTTTATTTAATCTAAATAACAACACTGATTTAAAACTTCTTTAAAAATCAGGGAAAGGAAATAATTAAAAAAGCAAAAATGTATGGAAAATATTGCTCACAATTGCCAGAATTAGCAAATACTCCAAATACCTCTCTATATATGATTTCAAATATAGACAAATTCACTAGTGGAGTTATAATAGGATAACTATTTCACACATTATTTATTTTTCATTGCATCACGCTAAATATGGATAAGCAAATTGTCCAATACAGCTGACATCAGTCCATCCTACATTATAACTGCGATGTCGCGCGTCCTTACGGCTCTCATTCTTTTATTTTGTCACTTTTTCAGCAGTGAGTCCATATATAGGACCAGCTATTCATTCTATAATCTATAATATATTCTATTTTCCCTGAGGTGTCGGTATCTGGGCTTATAAACTGAACAATAAGGTTCTTATATTAAGACCAAGGGTTGGAAATATTACATCCATATGGTAATTCTGCCAATTCTAAGCAATATTTTCCATACATTTTTGCTTTTTTAATTCTTTCCTTTCCCTGATTTTTAAAGAAGTTTTAAATCATCGTTGTTATTTAGATTAAATAAAGTTTATATCCTTTTATATCATTCCCTGTGTATTCTGAACTAAATTAATTTAATAAAAACATTACAAAAACAATTCTGTAGGAAGACATGATAACTGTTACCTGATTATTTCATTCATGGATATTCATTTATTAATTACTTCATAATTCAGTATAAAAAAATATATATATATATCATCACATATTATAATTGTCAAACTGCGAGTCGTCGTCACACTTGTGGCGGGAGACAATTCGCAGTTTGACAACTTCCTCCCTCCTTCCCCCTCATCATCCTCCTCCCTCCCTCTTATCCGCCTCCTCCCTCTTCCTTATCCTCCTACTCTCCCCCCCTCTCTCCTTTCCCCTCTCTTCTTACTCTGATGTGAGGACCTCCTGCTGCTCTTCTCTACCCAGCAGCCGTCTTCCTCCTGTGAGGGCCGGCATATTCTAATGAAATGACACAGGGGCCTCTCTCCTCTTCTATTCACTTAAGGTGGATGTGACGAGACCAATCTCGCCACTGTACATTGGAGGAGCCTGGTTGCCCGCCTGGTGCCTTTTGACTATGGACCGGCATTTAAATACTTTAATTTCCTATGCAGAAAGACTTTGGTTCCATGGCCATTGAACTGTATGTATGTGGTCTGAGCGCCATTCAGTAATAATGTGTGCTCAGACCTAAGCTATCTGCAGATATGTTCTGGGTTATAATATGTTGTGGTTATATCTGTAAAAATATTATATTGTGTGGTATGCAGTCACATATCTTTGGTCTCATACACTTGGTCAGGAGTTGCCCATCTGCCTCTTAATAGTATCGGCTAAAACACACAAGAGATAGCAGAACAAAAGGGTTTTAGCAGACAAGATGGCACCGTGAACAATGGGGGTAGGGACTCTTGAATAATGAGATGGCCTGGGGTTTCCCCATACTCCCAGCAGGGGAATAAGTGAGCTAGAGATGTTACTCTCTCCACCGCCAGAGGTAGAATGAGCAGTTAGCCACGCCTAGTAAGTGGCTCCTGGGGGAGGGGACTCCTGGCTCCCACGCCTTAACCCTGTCTGATTGGCCAGAGGTAATTAGGGGTGGACCAAAGGTAGTCACTGCCCCTACTGCGTATGTGAAGTGTTTAAAAATGTGTGTTGTTTCAATAAAGAGAGTTCACTGCTTGACCCTCAAACACAGAGCTTATGTCTTGTTCTTGGGGGGATTCCTGGTATGCTGTTACAGACTGACTGCCAGGAGTGTAAGCATCTTGGGGTGCTTTTCCTGTTCAGCTGCTAGCAGCTATTCGTGAGGTTCCAGTTCCAGGCTTGGAGCATTTTCCCCTTGGATCCAGTTTGGTGGAATGGGTGTCCTGCAATAGCTGTCCCTATATCACTGGACGGGCAGATCAACTAAAACGGCCTTGGCAACCCCTTATATGTGTGGGGGTACCGTTACAGTGGATTACTATATATTGAGCATACACCCCTGCCTCTCTCCTCTTCTGTTCACTTAAGGTGGATTACTATATATTGAAGCATACACCCCTGCCTCTCTCCTCTTCTATTCACTTAAGGTGGATTACTATATATTGAAGCATACACCCCTGCCTCTCTCCTCTTCTGTTCACTTAAGGTGGATTACTATATATTGAAGCAAACACCCCTGCCTCTCTCCTCTTCTGTTCACTTAAGGTGGATTACTATATATTGAAACATACACCTGTGCCTCTCTCCTCTTCTATTCACTTATGGTGGATTACTATATATTTAAGCATACACCCCTGCCTCTCTCCTCTTCTGTTCCCTTAAGGTGGATTACTATATATTGAGCATACACCCCTGCCTCTCTCCTCTTCTATTTACTTAAGGTGGATTACTATATATTGAAGCATACACCCCTGCCTCTCTCCTCTTCTATTCACTTAAGGTGGATGACTATATATTGAAGCATACACCCCTGCCTCTCTCCTCTTCTGTTCACTTAAGGTGGATTCCTATATATTGAAGCATACACCCCTGGCTCTCTCCTCTTCTGTTCACCTAAGGTGGATTACTATATATTGAAGTATACTGGCACTTTTTCCGTGCTATGTGTAAATTAATATTGTAACGGAGCTGGGACACGCAGTCCAAAATCTCCGCTGGTATACGATAAAATACCCACGAGGCACTACAGTTTCACCATTCCCGACCTCCCATATTGGACGACACACAATTTGGGAGTCAAATGAATACTGACTTTATTTTGTTATTGCAGAACTATATATACATCTCTTTGGCCACAGGCAATACACATGCCCATATTTGGCTACACACAATACACACAAAGAGAACAATAGGGGGGTCACACCTCCCTGGCAACTTTGATACAATCAGACACTGATTCAATTACACCTCTTTGTTCTTATCAGAGAATTAAAACACTTTGGAAAATGCAAGGATCCTTTACAACTTTCTTATGTCTTGAATCTCTGTAATAGGATTATCTATTAGCCTAGGTCTGCAAAAGTCTGGCTAATATTCTGCAGAGCATCAACCAGCATACATATTGTAGGATCATATTTTAACCAAGAATAATCATAAAACAGGGTAAAACAGTGATGGGTTCCGCTACACACCTCCCCCGTGACCATAAGCCGGCATACACGGTCTGATCCCAACGGATCGGCCTGGGGATGTCCGGACAAAAGTATTTGTTGGTCAATTCTCTAGTTTGACAACCCATCAGCATTACTGCAATTCACATTTACTCACATTTCCCATATCCCCAGATAGCTGGGATCTGAGCGCACAAAACCACCGAATAGCGCTCAGATCCTCTTCACATAGTTCAATTGCCATGTAGCTAAAGTCTTTCCCATAGTCTTTCATTATATGAATGGGCTTCATGGCACAGTTATCTGGGGTATCATGGTTCACACAGGGCAAGTACAGAATGACCCCCCTGTATGTAAAGGGCCAGAATGAGTGACTTATACTCTGGTATGGCCGAACACTGGTTCCAAAGGGCAATATGTACCAGGGCCATAGTCGCAGGGCAGGAGGCTGGCAAACAGTCCCCTCCAAGCCAAGGTGGCGAAGGGCACTTCGTCACACATCTCTCCTTTGGGGGGAAGTCTAACCAGGTACCTGGATATTTTGCTGTGGTGAGGGGGCAACACGCTGAGGGGACTTGAGGGGCAGAGGCCAGCGGCACTCTGCCCTGATGCCAGCTCTTCTGCTGGTATAACCTGCAGGACATCCTGCTCTGTACAAGGGACAAAGGGAGGGCAGAGGCCGACTGCACTCTGCCCCGCTGTCAGCTCTTCTGCTGGGGTACTTGGGACATATTTCGGCTCAGTAGCCAGGGAAACGTGGGGGTCAGTGGGGGTTAACATTTCCTCTGTTAACCCTGGGGCCACATTAGAAGTTAGCTGGGGAGGGGAATTTGTACTTACCCCCTCCTCCGGTTGTCCCAGTGACGGTAGTTGGGGATCTGGACAAGCTGTGGGCGCAGAGACCACGGTCCCATCTGCGCCGTCTGGGAGATTGGTGTCTCCCCTGGTTAGGGTAAACTGTTGCTGGGGGGGAAGGATGACACCTTCTGCCCCCTGTGTTTCACACTGCCGCTGGGGGGGAAGGACGACACCTTTGGCCCCCTGGGGTACCCACTGCCGCTGTGGAGGAAGGTCGACACCTTCTGCTCCCTGGGGTACACACTGCCGCTGGGGGGGAAGGACGACACCTTCTGCCCCCTGGGGTTCACACTGCCGCTGGGGGGAAAGGACGACACCTTCTGCCCCCTGGGGTTCACACTGCCGCTGGGGGGAAAGGACGACACCTTCTGCCCCCTGGGGTTCACACTGCCGCTGGGGAGGAAGGACGGCCCCTTCTGCTCCCTGGGGTACACACTGACGCTGGGGGGGAAGGCCGACACCTTCAGCTCCCTGGGGTACACACTGCCGCTGGGAAGGAAGGACGACACCTTCAGCTCCCTGGGGTACACACTGCCGCTGAGGGGGAAGGACGACACCTTCTGCCCCCTGGGGTTCACACTGCCGCTGGGGAGGAAGGACGGCCCCTTCTGCTCCCTGGGGTTCACACTGCCGCTGGGGGGGAAGGACGACACCTTCGGCCCCCTGGGGTACACACTGACGCTGGGGGGGAAGGCCGACACCTTCAGCTCCCTGGGGTACACACTGCCGCTGGGAAGGAAGGACGACACCTTCAGCTCCCTGGGGTACACACTGCCGCTGAGGGGGAAGGATGACACCTTCTGCCCCCTGGGGTTCACACTGCCGCTGGGGGGAAAGGACGACACCTTCTGCCCCCTGGGGTTCACACTGCCGCTGAGGGGGAAGGACGACACCTTCTGCTCCCTGGGGTACACACTGCTGCTGGGGGGAAAGGATGACACCTTCGGCCCCCTGGGTTACACACTGCCGCTGGGGAGGAAGGACGACACCTTCGGCTCCCTGGGGTACCCACTGCCGCTGTGGAGGAAGGTCTACACCTTCTGCTCCCTGAGGTACACACTGCCGCTGGGAGGGAAGGACGACACCTCCTGCCCCCTGGGGTTCACACTGCCGCTGAGGGGGAAGGACGACACCTTCTGCCCCCTGGAGGGCCGGTAGAGAGACCTCGGTCCCATCTCTACCTGCCATCTGGAGGTCATCCCAGGACCAGTCAATGAAGTCTGGTTCTGCTTGTCGAGTAGGTTGGGGCTGCACAAGGCTGAGCAGGTGTTGATAGTCCTGCTCCAGCTCCCACTCTCTCGTTACCAGGTGGGTCATGTCTTTGCTCACCTCGCCTTCATCATCCCAGACATACATGCCCATCCGGTAGTCGTAGATGTCCCAAAACCTAGACCCCTCCGTGCTGCCAAGATCAATATCGTCCTCCAAGGCATCCCATAATAAACCCGGGCCATCATAATCATCCCCCTCCGGTAAGTCGTGTTCAGCCGTCCAGGGGGTAAGTCGAACGGTATACCACCAGAGGGCCTGGTATGCGTTGTCTAGCCAGATCTCTCGCCATACCAGGGTCTCTAGTCTTGTCACCCACTCATCCAGGGGCTGCTCTCCCAATAGATACATCCGCATCGCCACACGCTTCTGTAGCCGCTGCTCATCACTGGGGAGACTCTCACCTCGCCGCCATTGGGCATCTTGCAGGGCATCATACCAGAGTTCCTTTCTGTCTGTTTCCCTGTAGTCTGCGGCCTCCTTCTCATCCTCATCATGGAACGCTGTCCGAAAACTAGCCGGTTCCATCCTGCTGTAGCCAGGGGCGCTGTACGGATACTAGCGTTGCCCTCAATCTGTACTCCACGGAATGGTGTCTCCTGTAGCTGTCCTTCTGACCGTGGGAACAATTCCACCACTTGCCAACAAATGTAACGGAGCTGGGACACGCAGTCCAAAATCTCCGCTGGTATACGATAAAATACCCACGAGGCACTACAGTTTCACCATTCCCGACCTCCCATATTGGACGACACACAATTTGGGAGTCAAATGAATACTGACTTTATTTTGTTATTGCAGAACTATATATACATCTCTTTGGCCACAGGCAATACACATGCCCATATTTGGCTACACACAATACACACAAAGAGAACAATAGGGGGGTCACACCTCCCTGGCAACTTTGATACAATCAGACACTGATTCAATTACACCTCTTTGTTCTTATCAGAGAATTAAAACACTTTGGAAAATGCAAGGATCCTTTACAACTTTCTTATCTCTTGAATCTCTGTAATAGGATTATCTATTAGCCTAGGTCTGCAAAAGTCTGGCTAATATTCTGCAGAGCATCAACCAGCATACATATTGTAGGATCATATTTTAACCAAGAATAATCATAAAACAGGGTAAAACAGTGATGGGTTCCGCTACAATTATATATTCCAACATTTCAAAGACGAACATTTATATACTGAAAATGTGCACTGTTATGTGGCATTGTGCTGTTCTGTATGGTATGTTTAGAGATGCAGAAAATTGATATATGGACAATGTTACACACACATTCTGGGACTGGGGAGGGTATCACATATAATAGTTGTCAAACTACGAATCGTCGTCACGCTTTACGAGCTCGCACGAAGCGAGGGGCCACATTTGCGGAGGTGTAGGCTCTACGGCACCTCACACGCGGTTACAAACACCCACACAAGCGGCACTTTACCAAAATACATCTAAAACGCAATCACTATATACGGACTTACACAAAAAAATACGAACCGCAGGACTTAGAATGGAAAATTTACGGACTTAGCATACAAAAATACAAGACACAGGACTTAGAAAAAAAAACAGAAAAAAAAACATTACGACCTCGCAAAAATACGATCTTAACGGCCGAACCGTGCGCACCTGAAAACATTAAAAACACAATAAATACAGACAAAAAATACATAAAAAACTTACCCACACCAAAGGGGGAGGGGGGGGGGCACCCAGGACCTCTGCAAGTGAAGTTACACGTCCATTTAAGAACATTTGAGTTTCGACACCTGAAAATCACCTAAGCGAGAGATAAAATGGCCGCTGAAAAAAAATGAACACCAGGCTACAGGACCCTAAACACACAAAACACCACCAAGCACATACGGCTTTTCAAAAAAGCCATACGAGGTACAAAATACACCAGTAGACACCTTGCAATAAGCACAAAAAGCAGATCAGCCCCGACCTTACAATGACAGCAAAAGCCCCTGTAATAACAAAACAACAAAAAAATACAACAGCAGTGCAATGAGCGCCAAAGGACCTCACGGTAAAAAACGCTATACATTATGTCTAAAACAGCATTCCCTGGCTTACAATTTCATGCCCGTCATTTTTTGACGGGCAATTCGCTAGTATATATATATATATATATATATATATATGTTAACATTATATTTTTATAAATATATATATGCTTAGCTCTTTAGCTTTTAAGGTATGCAAAATAAAAATAAACCATTGATTCATTTACTTTGGTATTCATAACAGGTAAAAAAAATATGTACAATAAAAAAAAAATTCTTACACCTGTATTTCCAATAATAGATTACAAAATGGCGGACAACGCAGAAGATAAGAATATAAAAGGAGAATGGCAAGGGAACGGAAGCAGAGATGGAGAGATGCACAGACCCCTTCACAACGTTTAAGAGAAGAAGATCGACAGAGACTTCTAAATAAAAGAAAAATGACTAAAAACAACAAACTGACTCTGCTGCTTAATTTTAATATCGAGTCTCTGATAATAGGAGGTAAAAGTAGATACTGTATGGGGACTATACACAAGATATACCAGCAGTGTAAATGATCATCATGCGTATCGTGTGGCTATATATAAGATCCTTAATAATTATTTAAATATTTAATACACTCATCAAGTGTTAAAGTATGAATGGATTTTTTTTATTGCGATTTACAATATTGTTAGTTATTTACTGTCTGTGCCACTTTATTGCCCTAATGGCAGGGATTTTCAATTACTATGTCCATGTAACATCTTTTTATCCTGATACAATATATCAAGTTTAAAGCTCAATATCTGATGTTATGATTAATACTATTTAGGAGATTATTGTAGCATAATAAGATATTACATTGGTTTTAGCCTTCTCATATTCGTTTCTATGACAACCAATTTACATAAATAGCTGTAACTCCTGATGAAATACTCCGTTAAGTGCCGCACGCTGACGACGTCATTGGAGCAAGGTCCAATATTGTTTCTCTTCGAGCCCATATTATTAGTAGAAGCATTTTTGTGATATATAGAACAGTTACCTTTTATTATCGTGATTAATAGAGGATGGCATTGGTGTAGCAATGATAAATTGCTGAATTACAACATTTTTCTATACTCCTAAGACTCGATATATGTAATCCATTATCCATTTATCACTGAGCAAGATACTCTTCAATATTAGTAGCACCTTCATAGTACTTCAGCACTTTATCAATTGGCCACTTTATTATCCTTATTATAGCACCATTATTATTTTTATTATTATCTTTTATTTGTATCGCGCCAACATATTCCGTAGCGCTGTACAAGGGATAAGAACAGGGGAAATACAAGTTTAACAAATTCAAAAGGTTTTTGATGTTTTCTTCCCCATTTATTATTCTTTATTTGCACAAGCACTTTTACACTTGCACAATCAAGAGTCTTGTTCTATGGGACAAATAGGGAGTATAGGTATTTATTCTAATATTCATTGGACCATACTTATTACCGTAGCATCTGGATTTGAGTTTTAACCTATGGTATTTTAATAATATGTATAATAAAAGTTATGTTTTAAAGTATATTACTCTCCTTTAGGAGATCAGAACATTTAAGTGTGCTCCAACTACAAGGGTGCTGTCCATTTCATCAATTTTGTAAATATTTTATTTAACCCTTGGGAAGCACCTTATAGATAATTGCACCCAGAAATATTTACACCTTAAGTAACCATATTCTAGACCAATTTTCTTATTTTGTTGTTCCTTTGAAATTATTGCATGTTGTTTTAAGAGGAATTGGGAGAGACACAAAGCAAGTGTGACACCTCCCCACAAAACTCCACGCGCATCCTCACCCCCCCACCCCGTCTTACAGCACTGTAAGTTTTGCTTTTTAGTTGCTGTACGCAGTTTTTTTTTTTTTTTCTCTCCTCAGAGATAGTGCATTTGTAATTGAAAGAAGAGAGCTAATTAAACTGTATGTTTGTTTAAGTTAGTCTTCTGATAAGCCCATATTTTTAAGCTTCAAAAGGTGTGCATATTCTTGTAGCGTAGTTAGTGTAAATTTGTGGTAGGGTTTCGTCAGCTGTTTGGTATATTATTGCACGCATCCTTTTATTGTGCTGTAACCTGCTGGTAGTTTTTGTGTGTAATGTTATTGCAATGGCTTCAACTTGAAGATGATGTTTTCTCAGTTTTTTGTGTTTTAAAGTGTTATTTTTCTTCTCCAAAATGTGCATGTTATCTGTTCTGAGTTTGCTTTTTTATCCATATTCTGTTTTATTTGGGAAAGATTTTTAATATTTTTTATATAGTTACCACGTAGAGATTAAGATGCCGTCTGTACAAAACTGACAGTTTCACGGACACAGAAATACTTAGGGAGATATGTAACGCAGGTTCTAGCTCCCAACCGTAGGAATTTGACACAGCGCGCAGCTCAGCACTGAGATCTTTGTAAATGATTTTTTCTTAAGGTGGTTTAAAGTTATTAGGAAAGAGAAGAATTAACTGTTATGTCTCTTGTTTATGGAATTTTGTTATATCATTTTTAGGTGATTTTAACATGTGATTGAATGTTTGTGGAGAGGTTTTTCAGGTAGGTGAGGAGGTGTAGGTAGAACTTGGACTTGGATAGAAAGGGTAAATCCTTTGTAGTGTAGTGTAGTGTAGTGTTCTGGCATATCTATATATATATATATATACTAGCGACTTGCCCGTCAAAAATGACGGCAATAAAAATTGAAGCCTGGCAATGGTGTTTGTCACACACTGCAAGCCTCTCCCCCCTCTACTTTATTGCCCACGCGATAAGCGCCTTCGGCGCTAATCAGGGGCCTCGCAATGAGCGCCTTCGGCGCTCATTGAGAGCCTCTCTACCCCTCTACCTCCCTCTACTTGACGGGAGGGGCTCATTGCGAACCTCTCCCCCCTCTACTTTACTGGCCTTGCGATAAGCTCCTTCAGCGCTCATCTCGGGCCTTGCAATGAGTGGCTTTGGCACTCATTGTGAGCCTCTCCCGCCCTCTACTTCCTCTCCCTTCCCTCTGTCTCTTCCCCCTTCTCCCTCCCCTGTGTCTCTTTCCCCATTCTCCCTCCCTTGTTTCTCCTTCCCCCTCTCCCTCCCCTGTGTCTCTTCCCCCTCTCCCTCCCCTGTGTCTCTTCCCCCTCACCGTCCCTTGTTTCTCCTTCCCCCTCTCCTTCCCCTGTGTCTCTTCCCCCTCTCCCTCCCTTGTTTCTCCTTCCCCCTCTCCCTCCCCTGTGTCTATTCCCCCTCTCCCACTCCTGTGTCTTTCTCCCTCCCTTGTGTCTCTTCACCCCGTCTCCCTTCCCTGTGTCTCTGCCCCCCTCAACCCTCCCCTGTGTCTCTCCACCCCCTGACCCTCATCTCTTCCCCCCTCTGCTGTGTCTCCTCCCCCATCCTGTCCCTCCCCTGTGTCTATTCCCCCCTCCTCTCCCTCCCCTGTTTCTCTTCCTCCCCTCCTCTCCCTCCCCTGTGTCTCTCTTCCCCCTCCCCTGTGTCTCTCTTCCCTCTCCTCTCTCTCCCCTGTGTCTCTCTTCCCCTCCTCTCTCTCCCCTGTGTCTCTCTTCCCTCTCCTCTCTCTCCCCTGTGTCTCTCTTCCCCTCCTCTCTCTCCCCTGTGCCTCTCTTCCCCCTGCCCTGTGTCTCTCTTCCCCCTCCTCTCCCTCCCCTATGTCTCTCTTCCCCTCCCCTGTATCTCACTTCCCCTATCCCCTGTGTCTCTCTTCCCACCTCCTCTCGTGTCTCTATTCCCCTCCTCCTCTCCCTCTCTCGTGTCTCTATTCCCCTCCTCCTCTCCCTCCCCATGTATCTCTTCCCCCTCCTCTCCCCCCCATGTCTCTCTTCCCCGTGTCTCTCTCCCCCCACTCCTCCCTCACCTCAATGCTGTAGATGGGCGCTCACGCTTATGTGATGTCTTCGCGTGTGCGCATGCGCACGCTTGGATGCCCGGCAACCCGTGCACGTGTCCCGCCCGCTCGTACTTGCGCGTCCCACTTGTGGGTGCAGGCCACTAGAGCAGAGAGGCTGCAGGGCTGATGTGGGGCTGATGGGAGCCATGGCAGAGGGATTTGTGAAACTGTGAGTTGTCGTCAGTTGCGCCCTCGCTTTGCGAGGGTCGCAAAGCGTGACAACAACTCGCAGTTTGACAATTATAATATGTGATATATGCCGGTGCAATGGATGAATAGCAAATGAAAAGAAGGCATCCTTCAATTCATGCACCCACAAACACAAAAAAGTAGACGCTGTTTCTAATAATATAAAAATTTACATTTATTAATTCTCCATAAAATACCACATATAAAAAAACAAAAAGTCCAGAAGTCTCAGATAAATATAGTGATCTATAGTAGTTATTGGCAAAGATCCCATGCACAGAAGATGGTAATGGTTTCAATTCCACTCCTCAAATGGGGATATTCTTCTACTTATTGAATTCAATGTGCTGTATAGTATCAATATATGTAATAAACACAACCTACGATCTGTAGGCACAAAAGTCACTAAGGCATTATCATATATATTACCGTGGTACTATAGGCCGTTGGTAACGCTCAGGAATGTTGCGGACCTCGCGAAGTGAGGCTCACAGTTGCAGGGCTCGCGATAAGCGCAACAGGTGATCATCACGAGGCGCATAGGACTTAGGGCGTGCAGTTGCGGGGTTGCCGTAAATTACGAATTTACCGGCCGAACCACGAACTGTAAAGACCAACAAAAAAAAACAATTATGCCTCAAATTAAATACACACACCACAGGGGAAGAGCCAGGGAGCATTTGAGTGAGGTTGCAAGTTAATTTGAGCCATATTTGTCTTTTTTCACCAAATGAAAATCGCCCAAGCGAAAAAAAAAAATGGTGGCTGAAAAAACGTAACTGGATGAGAACGAGGCCGAAGGCAATAATAACAAGCCTGAAACCAGTAACAGTTAACAGAAGCCAATAACTCTTAACCTAAGCTGGTAACACTTAAGCCAAGCCAGTAACTCTTTGCCAAAGATAGTAACACTTAGCCGAACAATGGCAGGCATGTGGGACCTCGCGATGAGCACCGAAGGAGATCATTGTGAAGCACAAAAGTTGCCGGTTGCCAAGGCCTGCAATGAGCCCAGAAGGCGCTTAGTGCGAGGCTCACGATGAGGGCCGGCGGTGCTCATATTGTGTGGCAAACAGCATTGCTAGGCTTAAAATTGTATTCCCGTGATTTTTTTGACGGCCAATTTACTAGTAATATATATGAGTCTCAATAAGTATTTAATAGTAGTAAAATGATACATAGTAATCATCACAAATGAAGCAGCAATGTGCCGCCTTATTGTGCATACTGATAATACAAATCACTTGTATCACAATGTCAGGGAATTGATACTTTTAGGCTTCCGTAGTTACAATCACTAGATACATAAATCAGCTGCTGTTTAACACCATAAGTAGGAAAGACAATCTCTTGATATCACAACAGTGAGTGTAATACACATTACACTGAAATATTTTAATTTTTTCTAAACAAAGTGTCATAAATCCGTATTTCCTGGCCTGGGTGTTGGCCCATTGAGCTTATTAAAGCACAGATACCTTGGCTCAAGTCACTGGATCATGTACATAAACACCCCCATTGTCTTTGTAAATCTGCTTTGTTCCATTGTTTGCCAGATTAAGTTAATCCCATCTGATATGTGCAAGAGATGGCAGGATGTGTATTGAATGCTAATCCTATTGATCTCAGGAAGCTACTGTTAAACCCCATGTTGAGTTTATCTCTTCTGATTGTCTGCCATCCCCTCTCATTGTTACATTGTGTACACCCTTTCTGTATCTATCCCCTATAAATACTGCTGTCATTTCACTCTGAGACATATAAATCGTAGCATCTCTTTATTTTGTTTCTGTTCTCCTGGTGGCTGTGATACCGAACATATCTCCACCCTACAAGTAACTTGTCCTAGTCACTACCCCACGAAGGTTACTGGAACTCCTGGAAGTGCTAATTCCTGATGGAGAGTCTCCGACTGATACAGAAGCCAGATATCAGGGTGCTTGTGCCGAGATTTCAAAGAAGCCAACGGTCCTTGTAGTCTATAGCAGGTGGCCCTGGGCTTGTATAGCCACTACACTCGGAACGTCACACAAAGCTATTTTGTTTCTGTGTAAAGGGACCAGAGCAACTGGTGATATTATTTTTAAGGAAGTTATTTATTTTTCTGATGTACAATTATGATGATTTTAAGGGCTTATCACATTTTTGAACACTCAATTGATCTTTAATGCATTATAATGTGATAAAGATATGACAAATAAGATGTATAATTCTTATAGACATTGCAAGGTAGAATTAATAATTTTTACACCAATCTCATAAAATGATCAGGCGTGATAACCGGCCTTTGTACTCAAAGCAAAATATTTATTATCTAATAATCATCAGGTCAGATTGGTTTATGATCCCATGTGGAATTATAGAAGAAGTGAAGTACACTACATTTAGGATAATATTTTGGAGCACAGATACGTGTTCCAAAGACATAATAATTATTATTAAGGTTTTAAGATAACAATAAACAAGGTGAAATTATTTTATGGTTTATAATAAGCGTACAGAGTAGTCAGAAATGTCCACTGACTAAGAATGTTTTTTTTTTTAGTTTTCTTTATTCTAAGGTTTTGTTTTTCCTTTTTTGATTTTTCCTTTTTTTCTAGTCTATTTTTCTGGCCAGGCTATTTTTTATTATTTTTTGTAATTTTTTGCTCAGTGAAGCTACCCTCATGTTGACATTTCTCTCTGTCGGAATAAATGTGGTATGTGCACAATCCCTATCTCTTGGTGACTGCACAGGTGGATATTGGAGAGTGCCCATATCACTAGAAATCAGTGTATGGTATCTTATCTGGCTAAAGAACCTTATCATACCAATTTTGTTTTATTTTTATGTGTTATGTTTTGTTTTTAACATGTTGGATATATACTATAATATTGTGACATCTATTCCTCCAGGCACATCCCCAGCTCACATGATGGCCATGGTGCAAATGGGTAGAGAATTAGGAAAGATCTCTGCAATGTATTTCTTGGCCTCTCAGAAAGGAACATGATAAGAGGTGGATTACATTATGAGTTGAAGAAATATGTTAGAGCTTCATTGGTAAACTAGCAACGTGCCTGTCAAAAATGACGGCAATACAATTTGAAGCCTGGCAATGGTGTTTGCCACATATTGCCAGCCTTTCCCCCTCTACCTCTCCCACCCTCTACTTGACGGGAGGTGTTCATTGTCAGCCTCTCCTTCCCCTGTTTATTTTTCCCCCATCTCCCTCCCCTGTGTCTCTTCCTCCTCTCCCTCCCCTGTGTCTCTTTTACCCCTCTTTCCACTGTTTCTCTTCCCCCTCTCCCTCCCATGTGTTTCTTCCCCTCCTCCCTCCCTGTGTCTTTCCCCCCTCCTCCCTTCCCTGTGTCTCTTTACCCCCTCCTTCCTCCCCTGTGTCTCTTTCCCCTCCTCTCCCTCCCTTTTGTCGCTCCCCCCTCTTCATCCCCTGTATCTCTTCCCCCTCTCCCTTTCCTGTGACTTTCCCCCCTCTCCCTCCCCTGTATCTCTTCCCCCTCTCCCTCCCCTGTATCTCTTCCCCCTCATCCCTCCCCTGTGTCTCTTCCCCCCTTCCTCCTTCCCCTCTGTCTGTTTCCCCCTTCTCCCTCCCTTGTGTCTCTTTCCGCCTCTCACTCCCATGTGTCTCCTTCCCCATCTCCCTCCCCTGTGTCTGTTCCCCCTCTCCCTCCCCATGTCTCTATCCCTCCCCTGTGTCTCTTCACCCTCTATTTCTTCCATCCCCTTCTCTCTCTCCTGTGTCTCTTCCCCCTCCTCCCACCCCTGTGTCTCTTCCCTCTCCTCTCCCTCCTGTGTCTCTCCGCTCGCTCGTGCGCCTGCACGCCCGCCCGCTCGTGCTCTTGCGCGGCTAATGTTACTCATTGCGCATGCGTGGCCCTGTTCCATTGCGCATGCACAGCTGACATAATTCAACCTGCATTCTCAGCTGACGCAATGCGCATTCGCAACTCGCAACTTTTTTGAGTTGTGGTAATTGCAAGTTGTCGGTCACGCAATTTTTAACATTGTGTGACCAACATTCGTAATTACCACAACTATTATATGTGATGTATATTGACAGTAATAGAATTATAAATGTTTTTAACTATACAACTATGCAACCTGTTACAGGATAAATAATTAGTAAAAGTAATGTCTTATCACTTCTAGAGACATGATTAGTAGTATTGAAACTCTCCTAATGATAAGTTTTGCTGCTTTAGCAGGAGCAGAAAATATTGGTTGTTTATATATTTTATATGTATTTTACATGTTTATTAGCTTTGCATGATTTACATTTTGACTTAATAGATTTTAGTTCATATCACCGCTTGTTTATTATAGAGTTATGCATATGTTACATTTAATTTACAGTTTGGAAAAATCTACGATAGGTGTATATGATGTGAGGATATCTGGTTGAGAGATGTAGGAACGTTTCTTGTTTAACAGATCTTGTATGTTTGGATTTTTGTTTTATTTTTATCACACTTGCCTACCCCAGAAGAAGATCGCGCCTGTACAGAAGAAAACAAGACAAATGGAGTAACAGAGAGAAAAAACAAGCACGCCCTGATATATGATTTGAGGATATCTAGTTGAAAGGTGTATGGAAGCTTCTTATATGATAGATCTTGTATGTTTGGATTTTTGTCACACTTGTCTACCCCAGAAGAAGATGACAGCGATTGCGTGCCTGTAAAGACAAAGAAAAGACAAAGAAAAGACAAGCGTGCCCTGATATATGATGAGAGAAAGTCTCTACCAAGTACCTATCCTGATGACAACAGATAATAACAGATGAAGAAACAGATACAGAGTTTGCTGACTAAAGACAAAACCCAGACAGAAATTTTGTCTGCACCCAAGAAAAAGGGTAAAGGTCAAACTCTTGCTCATTGACATGACCATACGCTAATACATATATCAGCTGGCAAAGAGAAAAGATGTAAAGGTCTATGAGAAAGTCACATACTCTTTGTCCTGTGCCTGCATATCTGCACATGATGGTCTATTGCTTTGGCCAATGGATCTCACCATCCAGAAGAAAGTGATCCACCTGTTTATCGTATGGACAAAGAGGGGCCTGGCTAAGTGTGATGTGTAAGACTAGGCCTGTATGAAGTGTGTCTAAGCATATGTCTTCATTGTGTTGTCATTTTTACTTTTTCTACTCTTTCCTGTAGCCAAGAGCTAACAATCTCTTTTGTTTTTCTGCAGCATACAATGTACATTTGGACTGTTGCTGACCTGAATAGAAAGTGTCAGCAATGTGTCAAGTGTGCAGTATAAATAAGCTGCGTGCGCGAGGCCAAACTGTTTGTTTAGTTGGGTAAAGCAGCATTTTAGAATGGTAATGTTATTACCGTAGTTGGAAGTTAGTGTTTCGAGTCCCGAAACTTTGCAAATTCAACTTAAATTTGCGTGCAACCTCACTCCCAGACATCCTGGCTGACCCCCAGCTGTGTGTGATGTTTGTTTTATGTTTTTTTATTTGTGTTTTTTGATGTGGGCGGTTCTGTCGTTAATGACGGGGCCATAAAATTGTAAGGCAGATAATGCTGTTTGCCACAGACATTAATTTTTTTGGTGGTCTGAGATCCTCCTGTGCTCATTGGAAGGCTCTTGGTTGTTGTCCTTTTTTTTATGAGAGGCGCTTTTGCTGCCATTGTAAGGTCGGCGCCGATCTGCTTTTTGCGCTTATTGCAAGGCTGTCCCCTGGTGTAGTTTGTGTGCTATGAGCAGTGTTGGCGTTTGTTGTGAGACAAGCAGTGAATGGCTTTTGTGTTTATTGCCATAGTTTTCATTTTTTTTTTGTGTATATGTATTTTTTTATGGTAATGAAATAATTAATAAATTAATAAATTAATAAATTAATATACTTTTCCTATTTGTAAGTAATATATGCAGGAAGCATTGTGCTGAAGAGCTGACAATCTGTTTTGATGTTCCTGCAGCATACAATTTGGATTTGCACTGTTGTGGAGCTGAGGTGTCAGCAATGTGTGCAGTGTGTAGTGTAAATAGGCTGGGTGCGCGAGAGGGAAGCCGTTAGTGTAGCTGTGTATTTCCGCATTGTGTAAGTTAGTGTTCTAAAATGGTGGCGAATGTGTATGTGGTACGTGGGTGTGGATGATTTAGCGTCTTTGCTAAAAGGGTATCTTGTACCTTGTACTGCTTTTTGGAAAAGCCGTATGTGCTTGGTGGTGTTTTGCAATTTTAGGGTCCTGTAGCCTCGTTTTCGTTTTGTACGGCGGCCATTTTTTTTCTTGCTTAGGGGATTTTCGGTTGTCTAAACTCGGAAATTTGGACTTGAGGTGTAACTTTACTTGCAGAGGTCCTGGGTGCCCCCCTTGCTGTGGGTAAGCTTTTTATGTCATTTTTGTATTATTTTTATTTTTTTATGTTTTCAGGTGTGCACGGTTCGGCCGTTAAGGTCGTATTTTTACGAGTTTGTAATGGTTTTTTTCTGTCCGTAAGTCCGTACATTTTTTATTCTAAGTCCCGCAGCTCTTTTTTTTTGTGTAATTCCGTGTTTAGTAATTGCGTGTTAGATGTTTTTTTTCAAAGTCCCGCTTCTGTGGGTATTTGTAACCGCTTGTGAGGCGGCGTAGAGCCACCGCAAATGCGGCACCTCGCTTTGCGAGGGTCCGCATTTGCGGCCTGCAATGAGCCTTCTGCTCATTGCAGCCAACGTTGGAGCCTCCACCTTCCACAAAAGCTTCCCCTTGCTTCGCGAGAGACGCAGTTCTTGCGAGCTCTCAAAGCACGATGACGATTCGTAGTTTGACAACTATTATATGTGACTAGCGACTTGCAAGTCAAAAAATGACTGTCAATAAAAGAAAGTGTTGAAATGCTGATTGTCACACAATGTGAGTGTACTGTGTGCCTCAACTATATAAACCCCTATAACACACTAATGAACTCATGTAATAACACTATAAGTGCCATGAGGGTCATCCAGGACCCTGATGACCCAAAGTGTAAGCACAACACCATTTTAACCCTGTCACTTATTGCGGTCTATCCAGACCCTCATAAGCCTCTATTCATTCCAATAAGGGTATATTATGACCATTATGGGCCTGTAACAACCCAACATTAACCACCTAAGTGCCATGACGGTCCTCAAGGACCATCATGACACTAAGTATAAACACTATACTGCACTATACCCCTCCAATAAAACATTAAATATCAACTAAACACCCTCTACACTAACCTATTAACACCTACACTACCTACCTACCCCCTAATAACCCCCTCCCCAACACTGTAATTACAGAAATCAAAAAAACTAAAGTCATCAAAAATCAAAAATCTACATTACATTAAAAAAAAAACATAGTCACAAAAATTAAAAAAAGGAACATTACAGAAAATAAAAAAATACATTACAACCCCCCCCCCCCCACTACTGAAAAAAAAAATTACACACCTGAAAAGGAAATACATATATTACATACAAGACAATACAATTAAATAAAATAAAATTAAATAAAATACAATACAATTAAATACAATACAATACAATACAATTAAATACAATACACCCCTATCTAATATACATCCCCCTATCTAATATACATCCCCCTATCTAATATACAATACTATCTATTTAATATACATCCCCCTATATAATATACAATAAATACTATCTATGTACTATACATCCCCCTATCTATCTAATATACAGTACAGGCTATCTCTATATAGCAACCCTAATTCTAAGCTACAATAAAATAATTAAGACCACTTACCTTTGAGATGTTTTTTTGAGATCACCAACCTCAGGTAAAAAAAGATAAAAAAAAATAATACAACACGTTTACATCAAATAAATAAACATTCCAAACATTCTAAATATTATACTCACCTTTCCAGCATGTCCTGTTCCAGCATGTCACGTCCTCCATCTTTGCTTCTGCGGCGCGGCCCCCTGTTAAAAAAAAACATTACATTAGTACACATACATAAACATGAAACAAAGTAAAATTAACACAATCTACATTGTACTTACCTCCCCCACGATGTCTCCGGCCTCCTGGTGTTCTGGGCACTGGAAGCATCAGCGCTGTTTAAAAAAAAAAAAAAAAAAACAACACACATCTGCCCTGGCGGATGTCCCCGACGCTAATGAGCTTCCTATGGAGTGTTCCAGAATAAAATTGGCAATGGCGGCTTCTGATTTGCTGAAAACGCTGTCTATCAAATTCAGCTAATGAGAAGACGCCAATTGTGAACCAATGAGAAAGGGATACACCCCAAAATCCCACGCTGATTGGATAACGCAGCTGTCAATTTTTATTTGAACCAATCCAAAGGCTTTATTGCCATCAGCAAATCGCAATGGGATACACCTCCACGTACTGATTGGTGAAGACATCTGTGCCTTCCCATTGGCTGTAATACTGATTGACATTGACAATAGCCAATGAGAAGGTGCAAATCCTTCACCAATCAGTACGTGGGGGTGTATTCCATTGTGATTAGCTATTGTCAGTGCAACCAATCAGAATGCGCAGATGCCTCCAGCCAATCACCCTGTGGGGGTGTATTCCATTGTGATTGGCTGAAGGCATCAGCGCCTTGTGATTGGTTTAAATAAAGATTGACAGGTGCATTATCCAATCAGAGTGGTATTTTAGGGTGTATCCCTTTCTGATTGGCTCACACAATGGCGCCTCCTGATTGGGTGAATTTGATAGACAGCGTTTTCAACCAATCAGAAGGCGCCATTGCCCTTTTTCTTCCGGAAAAGTCTCCGGGAGCCTCATTCAGCGTCGGGGATGTCCGTGAGTGCGGATGTAAGTACTTTTTTTTTTTTACAGGGTGTGGCAGAAGAGGAGGTGGAGGAGGCCGGAGACATCGCGGGGAGGTAAGTACAATATAGATTATGTTTATTTTATTTTGTTTTTATGTTTATGTATGTGAATTAATGTTATGTTTTTTTTAACAGGTGCCACGCCGGAGAAGGGTAAAAGTATAAAGACGGGACATGCCGGAAAGGTGAGTAGAATATTTAGAATGTTTAGATTGTTTATTTACTGTAAACGTGTTTGTTATGAACAGAAGGGCCCACTGGACTATTTGGGGTTCATCAGTTATTATATGTGTGGTTAGAAGGTGCTAAGAATTTGCTTAACATTTATATCATGGATGTAATAAGTGCATGAGGTGCTGTCATTGACTAACATTGGAATACTGTATCTGTGTTAGAAATAGGATAGTGGAATCCTTATGGCCCTGTGATCGGCCACGTGTGAAGGCTCTGGCTTTATTCATGAAGGGGGAACTAGTTTTATGGCTCCGTAACAGGAGAAAAAAATGTGTAATTAGAAGAAAGCCAGACCCCTCTATACATCTGGAAATTATGTGGGTGAGGGGGGATAGCAAGCTATTTGCCAAGGAGGATGGGCTAGTACTGGGGGCAGTCTTTGGTGTTTTGTGTCATCTTTCTGTTTTTTTTATATATTTGGACACACTAAACACAGGTGGTGTCAGGGTCTGCTTTGTACTAATCAAAGGTACAGGGTGTGTGATTCTTAGATCCTAAGAATAGGGGTCTGAGGTGCATGTCTCTGCGGTAATGATGCTGTCATCTGAAGTGTCTGCTGGTGTCGAGATCTGAACAAAATGTTGCGACCGTAGAGAGTGAGAGATTTGGGGTGAGCGTGGTCCCCCAAATTGGCCGGTCGTGACAGTGTTGCACTATTATTATTATTATTATTATTATCGTTTATTTGTAACGCGCCAACATATTCCGTAGCGCTATACATAAGTTAAGTTACAGGCAAAAACAAGTTAAAGATTCACACATTGCAAAGAGTGGATGGCCCTGTCTTTGAGATTGGAATCCCATGTCCATAGCGCTTTCCCTAAAGCACTGCGCAGGATTGAAACTCGCAGACTTACAATCTAAAGGTTAAAGTTTGTATGTGGTACAGTAGGGAGAGAGTAGTGCTGAGCAGTGCTGAGCATGTTAGGGAGGAAGGTTATAGGCTTCTTTATAGAGGTGCGTTTTTATTGATGTTTTGAAGGATTTAAGGCAGGAGGATAGTCTGGTGAAGCGAGGCAAGGAGTTCCAGAGAATAGGGGCAGACCGAGAAAAGTTCTGGAGGCGGGAGTGAGAGGAGGTGACAAGAGTGGTAGAAAGAAGAAGGTCGTTAGCAGAACGAAGAGGGCGTGTGGGGGAGTATTTGGAGATGAGAGCAGAGATGTATGGGGGTGCGCTGTTGTTGAGGGCTTTATAAGTTAGGGTCAAGATTTTAAACTTTATTCTGGAGGCTAAGGGAAGCCAGTGGAGTGATTGACAAAGAGGAGCTGCCGACACTGAACGATGTGTACTGAAGATGAGTCTGGCGGAGGCATTTATTATGGATTGAAGTGGGGAGAGGCGAGTGATGGGCAGGCCAACAAGGAGCGAGTTGCAATAGTCAAGACGAGAAATGATGAGAGAGTGTATTAGAATCTTAGTAGTGTCTTGTGTAAGGTAATGGCGTATTTTGGATATGTTTTTTAGATGGAAAAGACAGGATTTGGTTAGAGACTGTATGTGTGGGATGAAAGAGAGGGCAGGGTCCAGTAGAACCCCGAGACAACGGGCTTGGGATGTGGGAGTGATGATGGCGTTGTTGACAGAGAGAGAGATGTGAGGAATTGAAGCTGTAGTAGAGGGTGGCAAGATTAAGAGTTCAGTCTTAGACATGTTGAGTTTCAGATGGTGGGTATACATCCAAGAGGAAATACTAGAGAGGCAGTCGGAGACGTGTGCTAGAAGAGAGGGGGATAGATCTGGTGCTGAGAGATAGATTTGGGTGTCGTCTGCATAGAGATGGTACTGGAACCCAAAAGAGTTTATAAGGGTGCCAAGTGAGGATGTGTAGATGGAGAAGAGGAGGGGGCCTAGGACTGATCCTTGGGGTACGCCAATAGACAGGGGGTGAGGAGAAGCAGATGTCCCGGAGAAGGAGATGCTAAATTATTGTTCTTGGAGGTATGATGAGAACCACAAGAGAGCAGTGTCTCGAATGCCGAGGGAGGAGAGAATGTGGAGTAGAATTGAATGGTCAACGGTGTCAAAGGCGGCAGAGAGATCCAGAAGAAGCAAAATAGAAAAGTGGCCTTTCAAATTGGCGGTGAGCAGGTCATTGGTGACTTTTATAACGGCTGTCTCAGTGAAGTGTTGGGGCCGAAAGCCGGATTGGAAAGTGTCCAGAAGAGAGTTAGAGGAGATGAAACTGGTGAGGCGGTTATAGACGAGCCGCTCCAGCAGTTTGGAAGCCAGGGGAAAGTAGAGAGATAGGGCGATAGTTAGATGCAATGTCAGAATCGGATGAGGGTTTCTTGAGAGTGGGTGTAATTATGGCATGTTTTAGAGATGATGGAAATGTGCCAGTGTTTAGGAAAAGGTTGAAGATATGTGTGAGAGCTGGGATTAGTGTAGTAGAGAGGGGAGAGATGAGCTGAGATGGAAAAGGATCTGAAGGACAGGTAGTGAGGTGAGAGGATGATATTAGGATGGAGACTTCATCTTCTGTTGCAGGGGTAAAGTAGTCCAGAGTGGCTGTGGGAATGGAAGGGGGGGGGGGGTAGATTGGGTGTTGTTGGTTAGTTGAGTTAGTTGAGAGAGTGAAGTGTGTGAGCCACGGTGAGAGGAGAGTTCATTGTGGATAGATTGAATTTTATGTGTAAAATGGTTGGCAAAGTCTTCAGCCATGAGACAGGAAGGGATGGGGGGAGGTGGTGGGCGAAGGAGAGTATTGAAAGTGGCAAAAAGACGTTTTGGGTTAGAGAACAGAGTTGATATTAGTGATGTAAAGTACTGCTGTTTGGCCAGGTTGAGGGCAGAGGAGTAGGAACGTAGCATAAACTTGTAGTGAAGGAAATCTGCTGCGGAGCGTGATTTCCTCCATAGTCGTTCAGCAGTACGGGAGCACTTCTGAATGTAACGTGTGTGTGTAGTGTGCCATGGTTGTGGATGAGATTGAGGGCGTCTGCGTGTAGTTATGGGGGCCAGAGTGTCAAGAGTGGAAGAGAGAGTAGAGTTGTAGTGTGTGGTGGCAGTGTCAGGGCAGTTGAGGTAGGTGATAGTGCTGAAAAGAGGTTGGAGCACAGTGGAGAGTTGGGTAGGGTCGAGTTCTAGCAGGTTTCTGTGGGTTATTGTGGCTGGGGTTGAAGAAGAGTGATGGGAGGAAGATGTGCTGAGGTTGAAGGTAAGGAGGTGATGGTCAGATAGAGGGAGAGGGTGGATGACTAGGTTGGAGGTGTGGGTAATATTGGTAAAAATAAGGTCAAGAGAGTGACCAGCATGGTGAGTTGAAGAATCTGTAAGTTGTGAGAGGCCGAGGGAAGAGGTGAGTGCAAGTAGTTTGGCGGCTGCTGAGGAGGTGGGGTGTCAATGGCAATGTTGAAGTCGCCAAGTATCAGTGTGGGAATGTTGGAGGAAAGAAAGTGTTTTTTATTTTTTTTCCCTAGGTGGCTGATCTGAATGGACATCTGCAAAGGTAAGTGGTCTTAATTTTTTTATTTTCAGCTTAGAATTAGATCATTTTATATATAGATAGCATTTATTGTGTGTTACCTAGGGGTATGTGTTTTATATAGATAGCATAGCATGTATTGTATATTAGATTGTGTTATTTATTTAGATAGATTGTGTGATGTATATTAGATACGGGTGTATTGTATTGTATGTATTATATGTATTTCCTTTTCAGGTGTGTAATTTTATTTTTTTCTGTAGGTGGGGGGGGGGGGTGTAATGTTTTTTTTAATTTTCTGTAATGTAGATTTTTTATTTTTTGTGACTTAGGTTTTTTTATTTTCTGTAATGTAGATTTTTTATTTTTGTGACTTTAGGCTTTTTTTATTTTTTGTAATTAGAGTGGTGTGGGTTATTAGGGGGTAGGTAGTGTAGGTGTTAATAGGTTAGTGTAGATGGTGTTTAGTAGATATTTAATGTTTTATTGGGGGGTATAGTGCAGTGTAGTGTTTATACTTAGCGTCATGATGGTCCTTGAGGACCGTCATGGCACTTATGTGGTTAATGTTGGGTTGTAACAGGCCCATAATGGTCTTAATATACCCTTATGGGACTGATGGGGTTAAATAGAGGCTTATGAGGGTCTGTATTGACCCCCATGATTGACAGGGTGATAGTCTATTCTTGTTTTCTCTTATAACGGGTCCTTTAAGCACCTGTAACATGGGAATTTAGAATTTTTATTGCAGCGGGGGTCCCCTATCGCTTGCAATTGGGACCCCCACTGCGATGGTTAATGTGGGGTTAATGCAGGTCTCCGAGCTTATCTCGGATCCCCTGGGGTTAATGCGGGTTTCCGAGCTTATCTCGGATCCCTTCTTGGGTAAGTTGTACGTGGCTGGGCTGTGAGCCTCGTTTTCGTTTTTTTTCGGCGGCCATTTTTTCTCTTGCTTAGGGGATTTTCGTTTGTCTGAACTCGGGAATTTGGACTTAAATGGGGGTGTAACTTCACTTTCAGAGGTCCTGGGTGCCCCCCTTGCTATGGGTAAGGTTTTTATGTAGTTTTTAGTTGCGCGCGGGTCGGCCGTTATGGTCGTATTTTTAGTGCATGTGGGTGTTTGTTACGTTAAGGTTGGTTCCGAGGTGTTTTTGGGGTTCTAAGTCGTGCGTGTGACGTGTTTAACGGCTCGCCTCGGTACGCGAGGCTCGCCAGCATTGAGCGCCTTTGGCGCTCATTGCCGCTCATTGCCTAAGTGCTACGATTTAACAGCTCGCCTCGCTACGCAGCGCTCATCGCTAAGTCGTACGTACTACGCAAACAGCGGGAAGACGAATCATAGTTGGATAATTATAATATGTGATACAGTATAGCCTTATTAAATTGCTATTCGGCCAATAGAATAGGGCTCTAAATAAGCCCAGAGAATATCTTTTTGCAGAAGTGTTTAGTTAGTGAGACCCGGCTTTTGGATAGAAGATCACCAACTAAACACTTCTGTGAAAAAGATATTCTCTGGGCTTATATAGAGCCCTATTCTATTGGCCGAATAGCAATTTAATAAGGCTGACAACTCGGCGTCTCACATACAGATCTCACCCGATAAGCCAGTTATAACAAATAATGTTCCAATTCTGACTTTAATTCCAGTTTTTTTTTTGCACAAAAAAATGACAACTCTTATAAACCTTAAGAAAAATCATCAAAATAAATGTATTAAATTGAAGAAATAAAAAATATTAGTTTCTGAAGAATATCTGAAGTGAAGAAAAATATTACATAGCGGCATGGCGCCTGGGTGATT